>CM077654.1:17600585-17843085 GCA_039707465.1 Rhabdophis nuchalis | reverse complement strand
GTTTGTTTTCTTGGCTGTCCATAGACTCCAATTCCTGTAAGTTTCCCTATGCTCACCCATGCAATGCCAAATGTCTGGAAAGCCCAAACTGCCTATCCCGGATGAGAAAGCCAAACATTTTGTGTGTATTCATCCCATGTACCATGCCATAAACATAACATTGGACTTATATAAATCTGGGCATTGTGGCTTGTAAAAATCCTTTTTCTTTCTTAGACATTGTGCAAGCCTTTGTATTGTTTTCTCTGCAAGAGCAAGAGCACTTAGATTTATATACCGCTTTACAGCGGTTTTACATCCCTCCCTAAGCAGTTTACAGAGTCAGCCTCTTGCCCCCAACAATCTGGGTCCTCATTTTACCCACCTCAGAAGGATGGAAGGCGGAGTTCAACCTGGAGCCTGGTGGGATATGAATTGCCAAATTGCAGGCAGCCGGTAGGCAGCAGAAATAGCCTGCAGTGCTGCGCTCTAACCCAGGGGTCCCCAACCTTTGCAACTTTAAGTCTGAAGGACTTCAGCTCCCAGACCTCTCCAGTCAGCAAAGCTGAAGTCCTTTAGACTCAAAGTTGCAAAGGTTGGGGACCCCTGCTCTAACCATTGCACCACCGAGCAATGCTGTAAACAAGGGGCTTTCCTTCACGGAAGATTTTGGCTGCTGCTCCTGAAGCACTGACTTTTGAATAGCACAAAGGTAGATGAAACTGGAATTCATTTTATTAGGGCAATTGGGGGGGGCACATCTGTATGCAATTTTTGTGTAGTCAAAAACAGGAAGATGAAAATGAGAACATTCTGCTAAATCAAACAAGCCGCATCTAGCCTAGCGTTGCCAGTGAACAATCAAGTGTCTCAGGGAAAACCCCAAGGAAATCAGACAAATGCAGGCTTCCTGTTGGCATCTTTTAGTTCCAGGGTACAAAAAAGGCTCTGAAAGTAACATAGAATCTCGAACTATTTTTCAGATTTATTGGTTCCCTCCCAATTTACAGTCAATATCAGTGGAGTGATGCATGCTTTGAAAATCGTTCAGATTATTTCCTCTGCTGTCTGCAGAAGCCTTAGCCCAGCACCTGTTTATAAAGTATCTGCAGCTATTAATCAATCTATTTATCAACGCATCAGTGTCTTTTTCCTGAGGAAGCTTGAAAAAAGCAGCTGCTTTCGAGAGGTGTGCATTCACACCCCTCGCATTCTGAAGAAACTCTTCTGATCGTTTTTGAAGAATGCATAGTCCTGCTGTTAATCAGGTGATCTGCCACTTTGGTCATCTAAGCCAGGGATGTCAAACTTGATCTCATTGAGGGCCGCCTCAGGGTTGTGTTTCACCTCGGGGGGGAGGGGGTAGAGGGACGTGGCCAATGTGGGCATTGCCAGCTCAAAGTCACTTGTGTCAGGGTCGCCTGTGTTGCCCCAAGTGCTCTGCCAGCGAAAACGGGCTCCAAAAGGTCCATTTTTGGCTTAAACGGCATCCTGCAACCCTCTAACAGTGAAAATGGAGCTCGGGAGGGCTGTTTCTAAGCTCCGTTTTCAGCTGCGACTGCCTCCTGCAATGCTCTACCAATGAAAACGGAGCTCAGGATGGCTGCACATGGCGCTCCCAAGTTCTGCTTTTGCTGGCAAAGGCACCGCGGGCTGATACTCCTGTCATATTCCTTTTAGGATCTTTGGCCTGCCACACTCTCTCTTTCTTTCTTTACTATGCTGCTTCATTAGTGGGGTAAATGGGAGGAGGAATAGAAAGGAGTCGAATGTTGTTGTCAAAATAAAACATTCCTTTCTAGAAGCCCAAGGTCATCCTTTGTCTTTGCATCTCTGCACCTGACCGGAAGTGGATGGGTTACATTGTCAGTGTGGCAGTGGAAAATTGGACCATGCGATGAACTTCTGAGCGTGGGCCCAAGGTCTTGAACTTTCGACTGGGTGGGAAATCCAGGAAGCTTTCAGATTCGGGTTTCCCACAGATGTGCCAACATGTCTCCCTTATTAAATTGGAACTTTGAGGAAAGCTCTCAAAGACTCTGATTCAATTCTGGGTGATATTTGGGATGCTGACATCATTACTGTTTCCAGGGCAGCCCTGTAGGCCAGTTCTAAGCATCCCGTGGGCCAGATCCTGCCCCCAAGTCTTGAGTTTGACACCCGTAGTCTAAGCATTAGCTCATGCACCTTGAATATCAGAAAAAACAGTCACTAGCTGTCACATTGATTGAAATGGGAGCTTTGGGTGAAGGACACAAGTTGCCAAACATTAGGAATTTTAAATTTACTGGACCTGGCCCCATTGATTTTGAAAAACATGAAATCATTGTAAATTGTCACCTGGTTTGTTACACCATCATATTCATTTAGAAGGAAGAAGGAGACCCGGCCTGTTTTAATGATTGGCAGTTGTCATACCTGCAGATCCCTCCTTTCAAACAGTAAGATTTACAAAATGCCTATCTGTCCTCTGATTGATCAAGGGTTTGCTGCCCCTTGAATGCACTTCCATAAACCCACCTGTTGCAACTCTAACCTTCTAGGCAAGCAAGTTAGCTCTGGATGTGTCAAAGGACCAACTAATCCCCACCCATCATCGCCCACGCGAAAGCAAATCAGAAGACGTTGGTTGTGATGGGGAAGTTCCTTCTGCTTTTGCCTTAGCAGAAAACTCTCCTGCATCTCTTCTAAGAAAGAGGTTGCTTTTCCCAGACGCTCCAATCTTGAGAGCTGTAGAGAGCTTAACCATGAAGGCCGCTTTGCTCCTTGGTGCCATCCTCTTGATAAGCCTGGTTATGGCTGATGATGCAAGTAAATCTTCAACTGAAGAGAAAAATAAACCTTCAACTGAAAATAAAGCAATTGAAACGGTGAGTCGAATTAGAACCTTTGGTTATTTCAAACAGCAGGTTTTATTGAAGGAAATATGTGCTTTGTGAACTGGGTACAGGTTTTCAACAAGGGACATATTTCTTAGACCTTCTATTAAACATAGAAGAACTAACTCTTAAGTAAGTAATAACCCATAAGACTTCATTGGTTTAGGCTTCATAATTGGTGTTAGTGGGTTTCTACTAAGAATGAAATTTCCCTAAGTTACGTAGAACTTATTTGCTTATATATATATATATAAGCAAATATGGAAAGAAAGAAAGAAAGAAAGAAAGAAAGAAAGAAAGAAAGAAAGAAAGAAAGAAAGAAAGAAAGAAAGAAAGAAAGAAGGAAGGAAGGAAGGAAAGAAAGATACCCACCTGGATGCAATCCTACTGAGATTGCTAGTTGGCCATTGAAAAATTCTATTTCTTTATCTTTCAGGGAAAAACCTGTTCAAAGTTTGTAGATAGTAGCATAATCCTCTGGTAGCATAAGGTGATCCTTGTAAATAAGGATAATTGCAATAACATTCTGTTGTCAAAAATTGGCATGGCTTCATTCCAGTTTCCAGAGGGAATTTTTGCAAATGCATCCAATTGTATTCTCCCGTTTGGACTAGTCTCTCTTCTTTTTTGCCCAACTTTTCTGCTCCTCCTTCCTCTTTTCTCTGTCCTCCATCGACTGTTTAGGGCACTGGTCTCCAACCTTAACAACTTTAAGCCTGGCAGACTTCAACTCCCAGAATTATGGGTATTGAAGTCCACCAGGTTTAAAGTTGCCAAGGTTGGAGACCCCTGGTTTAGAGCATCTTCCCTAGTGGGTTTGTACAAGCAGCAGAAACCTACTACAACACGGTTTTCTTCCCTTTATGTCTTTGCTGCCTTCTGGTGGTCATTCCCATGGTTGGATGCTTAGTCCACTCCAGTTAGAGTACTTGGCAATTATTTTGACTTACTGAGCACAAATTCAGCTATTTACCCTAGGACTGCTTCACATCCTATTCAAGTCAAAGCACTGAGCATATGTGCTCTATCATTTTAGTGCTTCGTATAGTAGCCCAGGCTTTATAAATTCCAGCCCCGGCCCTTTGTGGAGTCAACCTTTGGTTAAAATAATGTGTGCAATACGGACTAAGACAATCAGGTTAACTTCCTTCTTTTTTCTGGCTTAACATATCTCATAAAAATAGCAGCTGTGATGCCTTGTGTTCAGTCTGCCCAAACACATACAGTTCCTTTTCTGCGCATATATTCATGTAGAATACATGGCACTTAGCAGAGAACACTGACAATCAACCAATGGAGCAGAAGTTACCTTCAGAAGTTGTGGGAGCTTCATCACTTGAGATTTTCTAGAAGAGACTGGATTGCCCTCTGTCAAAAATGATGTAGGATCTCCTGCTTGGGGAGGGGGTTGGACTAGATGACCTACAAGGTCTCTTCCAACTCTGTTAATCTGTTAACAATCTTCTTACCCAAGCCATGACGACTTCCTCTCTCCTCATTGCTTATAAATGAATATTTACCATTGTCCTAATCAACTTTCAAAGATTTGGAGCCAAATCATCCTCTGACAACATAATAACAGGCTGTTTCCAGAGATGGTCATGCTTTAAAAGTTACAAAGTCTGCCCACTTAGCTGACTGCAATTAAATTCTAGGAAAGTCACCCTGACTCAAAATTCATTTCTTATAGAAACTCAAACAAAATTTCTTTCTAGGACACCGTTTTTCCAGCAATTAAATCCAGCATCTTGAAAATACAGCACACGAGAAATCAATATGTCTTCATAATTATTTTATTTAAGCAATGTGCTGTGGTATTTTTTTAAAAATCACATTGGCTGTGTGCCTGTAACACGTAGCCAAACAAGTTACCTTATGGTGGTAAAAATAATGAGATCATTTGGGTTTGATTAAGCTGCAGTAATTTATAATATATGAATCCTGGTTTACTGGGTACTTACAACCCTGAGACTGAAGAAGGAATGGGGTATTCATGAGAAATAACTGAAATGAAAATGATCTATTTGCTGCTATTTTAGACACAAGCCTATATATGGTATGATTTGCCTTTCACATTTGGAGAGGATCAAGAATTTGAAGTAACCACATTGTCTTCGTTAACTTTCAGTTCCCCTGGTTTTAACCCACTAAAACCAGAGAAAACACTCATTTCCTCAAAGTGGGTGTCAGTTAAGAATTTATTCAAGGGCTCATTTGCCCTCAATCTGCAATTTCTTGCCTGCATTTTTAAAATTATGTTTACGCACACTGCAGCTACTGTCATTTTAAAAATCGTTCAATCTGGTTCCTATTCCACTCCATTCTTCTATTTTATAACTTAAATGTGGTGTGCATGTACACAATGTTTTTCCCTATTCAGCCATGCCCAATTCTCAGGCTGTCTGGATAAGTCGCTGCAGTTTTCTTTGCAAGGGTTTTCAGAAGTGGTTTCCAGGGCTGAGAGAATGTGCTGCCCTTATGCCTAAAGCTGGACTACAACTCACCGTCTTCCAGTTTCTACTGGTAACCTGGTGCTTTAATTACTACTCCAAACTAGTTTGTCTCACATTCTTCATACGATTTCATTAAATTAAATTTCAGGTAGAAGGCTAATTTGACAAAACAGACAAGCTTCACATGCTTTGCTTTTCCTTTCATTGGCTTCAATTTTATTTTAGCTCACTGAACTTGTTTTGATCCCATTAAAGGTGGGGGGGGGGGGAAGAGATAGAAACACATTACTAAAAGCACTGGAGAATCCTTTATAAGGTGAAAAGTTTGTATTCTCTGCCCTGCCTCTAATAGCAGTGTTCCAATATTTGAGGGGTTGCCACAAAGAAGAGGGGGTCAACCTATTCTCCAAAACTTCTGAAGGTAGTATCTAATTTACAGTACAGCATCAGGATTAGCACAGTTTCATTGTGTTTTACCCTTATAAAAATGGGAAGGAAGGAACAGATGCAGGCCAACTTTCCTCAAGATTTGATTTTCCAGACCTACTAAATTTTACCCACATGATCAAATGCTTCTATTCTGGGAGTTAAATTTAATCAACGCAGCATTCTCTGATGCTGATAAAGCATGGCATGATAATGAAGTAGATAAATATTACTTCTGTACAAATAAACCAATTCATATTGCTGCCCATAAGGAGGCATTTATAAGGTTTTAAAAACCTAGCTGGTCTGCTGCCTTTCACCAAATGTTGCTTTTTTTTAATCATCATCATCATCATCATCATCATCATCATCATCATCATCATCATCATCATTATTATATTTGCTCTGGGTTACTGCCAAACAGCCTTATAAAGTACATTAGGCTGAATCCAAAACTCATCACAACAGATGAGATCATTCTAAAGTTTTCATGGACTATCTGATGATTTGAGTGTGGACCACCTACCCTTTAACACTTGAATTGAGTCCAAATCTCAAACTTTCAAGCATTAAATCATATATATTATACAACAAAGATTATACAATCTATTAAAGTTTGGCCAACTTCTTTAGAATTCAGGTCAAATTGTGCAACTTTCCGCTACTTCAAGATGCCTCTTGCTCACTCAAAATGTCATTGATTTCAACGTGGTTTGAGATTTCAGTATTTATTTTTCGTCTGAGAACTTTATTTTAACATTTCGGAGAATGTCTGCTCAAATTAATTCACAGTTCGAACCAAACTAATTCTGCCATCCTAGGTTTGGGGTAACATTCGTTTCCTTGGAGATATATGTCTTAAAACATTGCTTTCAGCTTTTTCTGCAATTCCTTTTCTGTGGACTAAAATAAGATGCAGGAGCAGTTACTCTTTGGGGCAGGAAGAGAAAACCATAAATTTGTGGGCGCAGCTAACAGATTTCTTCAAGTTCTAATTTGTCCGTTGCAAACATTGCATTGGCTTAACTGATAACTTGAGCAACTGGTGCAGGGATCTGGGCAGGGGGGAACGTAACACATTATGAAAGTACAAACAGAAATTCAATTAACCCTTGGAACACAATGAGATAAAGTTAGGAGGTCTGTGAACGAGCAAGTCACAGAGACTATAGGAGCAAAATATGTCATCATCATCATCATCATCATCATCATCATCATCATCATCATATAATCTTTATTGTCATTGTAATAAAATTACAGTGAAATTGGTTTGAGCGTTGTGCTAACATTTGCATCAGGTGGAATATAGACAGCAGTGATAACTATAGCAGAAATCTCTCTAGGTAAATAAATTGGCTGACAAATGACAGTTGAGAATTCCACGTCTGCAGAACAGTGTGTATAAGCAACTCTACTGTTAGTACACCAGTTTTATGTGTATACACTGAATTCAGCATTTTTGGCCTCCTGCAACCCCACCCCCTTTGCAAAAATGGCCGTGCTTAGCCTTTAGGAGGCTTCCAGAGTGCTGCTGAGGGCTGGGGAGGGCAGAAATGAGCGAAAAACGGTCCGTTTTTGACAAGTTTGCAGAGTGCAAAAACATTTATTTTAATTTGCCTCTTCAAAAACTTGGTGCATCTTATACTCTGGTGTGTCTTATACTCCAAAAAATACAGTAGATGTCAAAATCATGTGTATATATACATGACATATTCCAGCTCTGTGAAAGGGGACGTGTGTCAGTGAATGAAACGATTGTTAGTATTCATGTTTGTGCACACCCTATTTGATCCAAAGTAAAACATCTTTCTCAATTTCTCTTTCAGGCGACCAAAGTAAATCCTACTACTAGGTCTGCTGGCACAATGGTGTCTGGGGCCCCAATCTTCTTTTTGTTGCCACTGATGTGGATGGTGGTTCATCTTCTTCACATGTAACCAATCTAAAGCTTCCCTTTTTGGGAGAACATGAAGGTCCATCAGTCCTACCCAAGTTTAAGAAAAGGAGCGCCTTTCCATTGCTAACTGCTTAATAGTCCAGCCAGCATCCTACTCTTGCTGCCATTAGTCCAACATGTGGGACTATCCATGATTTCATTGCATCGGCCAACTAAACAGGGAAATGAAAAGAAAGCCAGGAAAATGTCTGATGTCAATCCTCAAGTGCATGCGTTTGTTTGCAATATGACTGTCATTGTTCAGAGGAAATCTGCGTAAGAGGACTTATGAAATATCTCAGATGCATCTTCTGCTCCTGAGAGTGATAATCCAAACCATACTTTCCTACAAGATCCTTTTGCAGAGGATGGACATAAGCCACCCATGCCTGTAATCATGTCTTGTCCATTACGGTGTCCATCCTATTGATGATCTATTATATTTGATCTCCCAAGCAACTATGATGTCACTGTCAACTCCTAAAATTGACGTAGTGAGAGAAGGGGGGGAGTGCATTCCACACATACTTTCGCCTAAAGTCAGATCTCAGATTACTGCAGTAGGCTTGGGAGGGGTGCACTTCATTGGGGAATGTGATTTCTGACATAGACTGAGGGGAGGGAAGGAACAGGGTAAAGTTCAGCTATAAATCAAACGAAGCTTAGACTTGACTGTGAAAAGGCTTTGCCTAATGGTGCTCCTAATAAATTACTAATTTTGTATTGAAACTTGGTTGGATACTCATGAATCAGTTAGGGCATTTTTTGGAAACCTGACAGTCACCCTGGAAAAATGATTATATCTTGTTCCATGAATCTGCCTTGTGAGAATCCTTCTCTTGTCTCAAAGAAAGAAGTAACTCCTCTACCCAGGAGGCTTCATCATCTTGATGAGCTTCAGCATTTCAAGACAAGAATACCAGTAGCTGTACAGTAAAGCAACATCTAACATGGTGGTTCCACCAGATTATCCCTTTTTAACAGGACAGGAGAGGACAATTGTTCATCAGACTGGAAGTAACCGAACCTACAGAGTGTCTCTGATTGTAACTGCATCTGCATTTATGTGAAATGTAATCAGATTTTTTTGCATTGGCCTACTTACAGAAAACAGCCCAAAGTGAAAATAGTAACACAAGCTGCAAGTTTGTTTTATAAATTGGTTGCTGTTACCTTCTGTAATATATGTGCAGGTTGATTTAAATAAAAGCTTCTTGGCTAGCTGGCAATTCTGTCTTTTTTAATTGTCTGGGCTTTTAAAGAAATTCCTTCAAGGCAAGGCTGCTTAGTTAGCTTCACAGAATGAGCAAAATAAATGTGAATTCTTTGAAGAAAGTAAGGCAAAGACGGGGAAAACCCTGGATGGTGGATTCCATTGCATAGATACCAGTCTGATCTCCCCTTATAAAACTCAATTTCTAAATTATTTGGGCAGCTCATAGGGACATAAAAAGATTGGGCTGAATAGAAAGAGACTGCTAAGTCCTATGGGTTGGACTTTATAGTCCTCTATAGCATTTACCTTATTTAAGCAGCTGTGTCTCCATTGGCTCATGTTAAGCCGGTGGTCTACTTATTCACCCTTGGCAAGTTTAAAATGTGGGGATTTCAGCTCCAAGAATTCCGGGAGTTGAAGTCCACACACCTTAAATTTGCCAAGGTTGAGAAACACTGATAAAACACCAAGATCTTTTGCCCATGTATGAACTGGGTTTCTCTTCCCTTTTTTCCCCACCCTTCTTGTGCCATATCTGTCATTGGACGTTGGCGATCCTGTTGGCAATTTTTCACCCCAAAAGCAGAATTTCATTTTCCCCCCTGCTAAATTTTATCCTGTTGTTTTTATTGGACATTCTGGATCTTTTTGAATATTGACTTTCTCTTCCAAAGTGTTGCTCCTACCTCTTAGTTTTACAACAT
Source organism: Rhabdophis nuchalis (assembly GCA_039707465.1). Lineage (NCBI taxonomy): Eukaryota > Metazoa > Chordata > Lepidosauria > Squamata > Natricidae > Rhabdophis > Rhabdophis nuchalis. Next base: position 17,833,492 of record CM077654.1, on the reverse strand, counting down.
CAGCAAGTATGATAACAGTTGACTAGAACAGGGGTCTCCAACCTTTGCAACTTTAAGTCTGAAGGACTTCAGCTCCCAGACTTCTCCAGCCAGCGCTGGCTGGAGAAGTCTGGGAGTTGAAGTCCTTCAGACTTAAAGTTGCAAAGGTTGGAGACCCCTGGACTAGAAGATCTCCAAGGGCCCTTGCAGCCCTATCTTCTATTAGAACTCAAACAGGGCTCACTCTTTCTTCTCTTCCTGTCTCCTTCTGAGACTTCACCAATTTCTGGAGACAGCCCTGCATCCCAATATTTAATTTGAATATATGTCCCTGGAGATGCCCTGATTAGCTATTTTACATTTTCTCATTTGCTTTTTTCTTAAGTTATTTACCTGTTTCTATCTAAAAGCATTGTGATGATTGATTGTCTTATGGATGTTATATAATAGTATAGTTTCCATAGCATTATTATCTTTATTAAGATTACTCCTCATCCATGAGGTCATTTGGAAACTTCTCTTGGCATGTCTTGGCCTGTTGTAAGAAAAAACAAGCATGGTTTATCTGCCAGGAATAATTTATTTTGGAACATTGGTTTTACACGGATGTGTATTATTTCTATCTTTTTAATAAACTACCTGGATTATTTTCTAAACAAAGTTTAAGCATTGCACACTATAATCCATGATTGGCAATATCTGAGAATACACAGATTATATTTCTATCTTTTTAATAAACTACCTGGATTATTTCTTAAACAAAGTTTAAGCATTACACACTATAATCCATGATTGGCAATATCTGAGAATGCACAACCCATATCCACATAGATGCTTCCTTACTCATAGGCACAGTTGTCTACTCTGAGCTCAGTTACTTTTGCGAGCCTTTGTATCACTGGAGGTGCCCTGATCAGCTATTTTACATTTTCAGTAGACTGATGTATCCCACGGAATGATAAAAATGCAATCCCGAAAGTAATGTTGTTTCAGATTTAGCCTTAAACGTGTGACTATGGTTAATACAAATTTGCCTCCCCCTTTTTTTCACCTTATGTATTGGCTGTATTCCTACTTAAATTGACAAAAAAACAATGTTATTGTGGGATTGGGGTTGGGGTTGGGGTGGGGTGTTTTTTTGCAAACATTCTGCAGCCACTGAGGGTGTTAAGATGACTAGAACACCTGCTCTTTTTACAGAGCCTCCTCACTTGTAGTGACAGCCACAAAGCCTACACCCCTGGTAATCTTACACCCATCGGAGCTAAACAATGCATCATTCAGGAAGTGGGTAATTTTTTCTATCTTCAGATCTTATCGCCATCCGTTCACAGAGGGAGGAGGGGAGTGCATTGAACTGGTCATATCATGATTGTGTGCCTACATCTGTCTCTGGTGCGGATTTCTTAGGTTGGAGACAAACCCTGCTCTTAGAAATTTATGTTCAGCTGCAAAGCAAAAGATTTAAGAAATGTAATTATTTATTTTATTTAGTTTGTCACGCATGTACAAGGTAACAGGAATAAGAATAAACATCAGTAAGAACACAGGAAATGGGTGCAAATAAATGGGGACAGTAGGACATGGATGTTGGACACGCTGGTGCACTTATGCACGCCCTTTAAATGCAATAAAATTTAATTAAAGGTAAAGGTTCCCCTCGCACATATGTGATAGTCATTCCCCACTCTAGGGGGCAGTGCTAATCTCCGTTTCAAAGCCGAAGAGCCAGCGTTGTCCGAAGACGTCTCCGTGGTCATGTGGCCTGCATGATTAAAGGCTGAAGGCACACGGAAAGCTGTTACCTTCCCACCAAAGGTGGTTCCTATTTTTCTACTTGCTTTTTAAAAAAATAATCTTTATTGGTTTTACATTTATTTTTTAACTAAGACATACAAATACAACCTTAAACATACAAACCCTCCCCTCTCTCTTCCCAGTGATAGTCGTTCACAGCCCAACATCCTTTCCTTCGTCATTGTTTAGTCTCTAACCAACACCTTCTTGTTACCAAGTTCAAGGATCTATTACAATACCCTACTTGCATTTTTTACATGCTTTTGAACTGCTAGGTTGGCAGAAGCTGGAACAAGTAACAGGAGCTCACTCCATTACACAGCGCTAGGGATTCGAACCACTGACCTGCCGACCTTTCTGATCGACAAGCTCAGCATTTTAGCCACTGAGCCACCTTTAAATTAAATTAAATTAAATTAAAATTTAAGAAAAGAGGTGGATGTACTAAGCACTAGCATAATACACTGGAGGTTTCTCTTTTGCACTTATTTTATCTTCGTGTTCAAAACAGTCTGCACGCGTCCCTCGCCCACTCTACTGTGATACATCATGCTCCATTATCTATAAAACATGCGAACCTGATGCTTCAGATAAAGATAGGACACAGTTTCCTGTTCTCTACCACAGATTGCTTACCTCTTCCCTGCCTTTGCAGATGTAATGGGAGAGGAACTGCCACCTTTCAATTTCTTTGATTATCCCACCCCACCTTGGTGAACACATATACACCGAGTATTAAGCAGCCTCATTAAGCCATGGAGAAAATCTCATAAACTTTATAGCCAGGACAGGTCCATCCACAAAGTCATTTCCCATATGCATTTAGCCACAATATCAACATGCCCTGACAACATGACATTGCCTCCTATTGGAAGAAATATCCATCTGGTCAGGAGTGGGTTCTAGCCAGCGTTACTGTCGGTTCACTCGTGTTTGCGCTTTGTGCCCTGGATGCGCGCTGCGTGCACATGCACAGTTCAATGGAAATTGTTCTGCACATGCACAAAACTCCCCAAAAAGACGGCAGCGGCAACAACCAGGTAACCAATTCAGGGGCGTGGCCAGCCTGGGTTGCTGCCAGTTCCACAACCCAGGCTGGCATACCACTACTGGTTCAGCCAAACCAGGCCAAACCGGTAGGAACCCACCTCTGCATCTGGTTCAGTTCCAAGCTGGGAGAAAGGCACTGGAGCAGTGGTGAAATTCAAATTTGTTTACTGGCCCATCCCAGCTCCGTTTTCACTGGCAGAGGGCAGCAGGAGGCCGTTGCAACTCGCGGCTGAAAACGGAGTCTAGGAGGGCTGTACGCAGCCTTGAGTTTGACCCCCCTGTTCCACAGGAATGGAATTTCTCTACAGCACATTCCAGAACTGCATTGAGTTCTGTGGGTTCAAGGAAAAGATGCAAAGGCTGCCATATTCCATCTGTTCAACTGTTTGATCCTTAAAGTACTCCCAGGGGCCTGTCATAACCTGCTTCACCTCAAGGAAAACCTTGTCCTCCCACATTTGATGCAATTTCTTCCCAGGAACCTGGCTGGGATACTGGCCAGAAGCAAACAAGAAAAAGAAAGAGGACATTACAGCCAGTGTAGCTTGCCATGAAATGTCTTCTCCACAGGCATTACAGTGAAGATACACTCTTGTTTGGGGATCTCAAGCCATGAACGCAATGTTTTTTCTATTTCCTCTGAATGGAGCCCCTGAAAAATTGCCCCAAAGAACAGTGGGAATTTGATGGGTTTATGGGTCATTTTCAAGAAATGCAACATCTAATTAGATGCATTTTTGTTATTGTTCTGGGGGTTCTCCACATAGCATTTATGGACACCAATAAGCCAAGTATGCCTCTGTGAGAAGGATGAAAATGATTTCAGAGTTATCTTCATTTCCAAATGTGTTTATAAGCTGCATAAAAATTTTTAGGAAAGGAAAGTGGAAAGACCCTACTGTATTGTGCTCTCCTGGACAGAAGACAAAATCAAGCTGGAGGGTTGATGGGACTCTGCAATGCTGAAGAGAAGGAGAAAGAATTATTTCATTACTTTGCTTCCTGCAAAATCAGGAGTCTCCAAACTTGGCAATGTTACGATTTGTGGACATCCAAAACTTCCAAAGCTGAAGAATTCTGGGAGTTAAAGTCCACAAGTCTTAAAGTTGCCATGTTTGGAGACCCTCTGTGCTAAATCAATGTTTTGTACCAAGCCCTCTATGGCAGCTACTTTATCAAAAGGTAAGTTTGATGGTAGGAAGTTTTTTTTCTTTTGAAAAAAATGACGTTAACCCTCTGGGACACTGTCCTATCTTTCACAGTCATTCTAAGTCCAATTATAGGATAGATAAGAGATTGTAGAAAGAAGAGCAACCTGATGTCACTTTAAAGAAAGAGGTCAAACATTTATTTGTATCTAGTTTCTCACACATTCCTGTGAGGGGCCACTATCCGCTATGGCTCTGCTGAATGCAGCTTTGTGCAAAATGTCATATAAGAAACTCTCCTCCTTAATAGAAGGCATGAGAATTGATTTGCCAGCAAAACTGCAACATACAATTCAAAGCAAACATTGCCCTCCAACGGTTGAAACGATGATGAGACCCCATTGTTTCTGTAACCCACAGTAACCTTCCACCAAGGCTTTGAAAAGTCTACTTAATGATACCATGTTTCCCCAAAAATAAGACAGGGTCTTATTTTCTTTTGACCCCCGAAATAAGCGCTTGGCTTTATTTTCGGGGTGGTCTTATTATTTTTGAGGTGCAGGAGGTGGTGAGCGTGGTCACCTCATACCTGCTGCTGTGTTGCAATATTTTCAGGGAGGGCTTATTTTTGGGGTAGGACTTATTTTAGTGCATGTGTTCAAAAGCCCGACTGGGCTTATTATCCAAGGAGGTCTTATTTTCGGGGAAACGGGGTAGATAGAAATGTAGATGATGTAACAGTAGCTCCTTACAAAATGAGCCTTTTATTCACCTTTGGATAATATTTGGGACCGCAGCCAATTATCATTAACTTTTTCTTTGTGGAGAAATTTTGTATATTTTATGACCTTACAGGTAACTGTCCTCAGATTTTAATCTTATTGATTTGCGGCAGGAAGATTTCAGATATGCAATGCATTCAATACAGTGGTGAAAAAATTTCTGAGCAAGAAGAGTTCTGCAAGAAAGAGTAGGAAAGAAAATTCTAAATGGAAAAGTACTGTAGAAAGGTTTTAATCTTGCTGCAGGAAATGTTTGTAAGCCTTTAGCTCTGCCAGGGAGATGCTACAAAGTGCCTAACCTTTTTCATAACCTTGTATGTATCCGCTATTTCCGCACTCACCATATGCCTGGAGCCAATTTCAGTGGGAAATAAGAGAATCAAACAAATCCACCAGAGAGAGATAAGTTTATAAAAGCATCTTATGTTACATAGATACATAAATAGAATTTTTAAAGGTAGGAAGGCCTTTCCCTTGGGAAAAAAAAGAGTAAAAGGCACAAGCATGATTGTGCATGCCTATATATATATTTATGTATAGATTTTTTTATGTTAATTGAATTTCTCTTTAAATATCCAATCCAGATGGGATGCCAATCTTGCTTCCCTGTCAATTGTGAATAACTCACCACTGCGAATTGTGCAATAATCTGTACTTTGGAAAGCATCCACTCTGGGCAGCAAAAAAAATAAAAATAAAAAGCATAGAAGAAAGAAAATGTCCAGTGCAAACTGACTGAGAAAGTCAGTCTCAGATCTGGGTCATTAAACAATTGTGCTTTTTTCAGACGGTGAGCCTTGGAAAAGGTGGCTTAGCTTGACCAAAAACCGGGTTAATCTTTTCCAACCCAAACATGACTCGCAAGGTGAGCTCTTGTTTTGCTCCTGATCCCCTTCCTGTCTTCTTCACAGCACTTGAATGTCCCAAATCTGTGTGGGCCTCTCTTCCAAGGATTCCCACAAGACAGCGTGATCCCGGTCGTAGGTTCTGCCTCCTGCAAGAAAGGCGGAAAGGAAAGGTGAGTGGTGCGTGGGAAAGAAGCAATGGGAAGTTGTACATAAACAACAAGGCACAATGTGGGAGATCAATTTCTTCTTGGCCTTACTGCCAAGTCAACCCTTGTTCCTTAGCTCTTCTGGCAACTCTACGCATGCGCACACTGGGAACAGGTTCCAGCTGTTTGTCTGCCTCTCTGATGTCTGATTTCGAAGGGAGCTGATAACTGTCAGACGGCCCTGGCCCCCTCTCTGCCTCTGACATAGAGCCCTCATCAGAGCCTTCCCCAGACTCCAGGACTGGCCCGTTTCTCCCCAACCTCCTCGCGGTCGGAATCAGCTGCCAGGTCTGCTGGCTGGCCACAATAAGAACTATGCACCCATTTTGTTAGGATTTGACACAAGGTCACTAATCTCCTCACCTCCTGAGAGATACAACAAATCCCTAAATTCACTAGGACTGTTGTATCGTGATGTGTGACTTTAATAATAATAATAATAATAATTTTAATACTTATAAACCGCTCCCTCTCCCCATGGGGACTCGGGGCGGTGCACAGGCAGAATAAAAACAATAAGAAATATACAAACAATTCTAAAACCAAATTAAACTAAACCTGTGCTAAAATTCCCATAAAACTAACTATATTAAAAACTACCCGACTTTGCTGAATGCCACCCTCCCATGAATGCCAGAGAAGGAGGAAGGCAGAAAGACACCAAGAGCAACAACCCCATTAATGGAATCAAGTCATTCGATTTTAATGTTCATGAACATTCATTTTAAATTAAGTTCAATGTGTTTTGGGCCCTGGCTCTGCTGTTTTTTCCACTAATGTGGCTGCTGGCACGTTGCTCAAAGAAGGAGAGCAGCTGCCAGCTGAGCGGGAGTTGCTGAACTGCTATCAGGAGGGTTTGCTGTGAGGAAATGCCTGTAAGGCATTTGAAAGACTTTGCAAATTAAAGGCCCATCTTAAGTTCACATTACACATTATTTATATATTACTACATCATTAGGAGATAATGCAGATCATGTGATATATTACTGCAATTAGCTATATTACATATTATACTGTATATGAAATATGACTATGAAAACGCAGATAAGCCTTTTAAAATGCATGAGAACAATTACAGCATATTATATAACACATTTACATGTATTAACTATATATGCATTTTAAGCACAAGAACTATATTGTATTTTACATTTTACATTCCATATCCATTTTACATTCCATATCCATGCATTTTAACGACTCTTATAATATGAAATGTTATATTGCTGTATTAGCTGTTTGTGTAACTATATATGTTATCATGAGATAATGTCATAAATATTTTAAAATAGCTACATAATATGAAGTACTATATAATATGTTACATATTTCCATAATGCATATAAGCAATTTAAACCATATCAACTATTAAATATTGCTGTAATATATAATATATTATCATACATAACTATAAATTACAATAAAAATGCCTATAATAAACACATAATATCAAGCCCTACTGTATATTGTTGTAATATATATTATGAGCGTATTAAATTTAAATATTACTAAGAAATAATACGAATAGGCATTTTAAACACATGCAATATCAGGTTTTAAATTACTCCATTACAATATCTGCATATTTATATATTACTATAGTAATATGCAATAGTACATATACTGGAGGCATTTTAAACATGCATTCACCATTATGTAATACAATAAATAGAAATTATTTTTAGGTCCTGGGAATGGAGGAATTTCTAATGAATGCAGGCTGATCAGGCTATGCTTTGATATCTCCTGCCAGAATAAACTTTATGCTACTAAAATTCTAATTCCTATAACCTTTAACTGGGCAAAATGATGCACCATAGGACAAAACCTTTTGAACCAAAATACCTCAAAAATGGGCTAACTTACAGAATGTGTCCAAAATCTAGGAGCCACGACTCTCCTTGGAGCTGAAATTTGGCAAATTTTATAAAATATTTTATGATATAAACGTTATCATAAAGCAGTCTACTCTATGACATACCTTGTTTCCCTGAAAATAAGACCTTCCTGGATAATAAGCCCAATTGGGCTTTTGAGCACATGTGCTAGAATAAGCTCTTCCCAAAAAATAAGCCCTCCCCAGAAATATTGCAACACAGCAGCAGCCATGAGGTGACCACGCTCTCCACCTCCTGCACCTCAAAAATAATAAGACCTCCCTGAAAATAAGGCCAAGCACTTATATCGGAGGTCAAAAGAAAACAAGACCCTGTCTTATTTTCAGGGAAACATGGTAATACAAAATGTCAATAAACTTTTCTTGTGCTGATGTTTGACTGTACTATGGAGTTCAACATGGGCTATTTTCAAGGCAGATACATCTCTGATTGTATCCCAATTTTTCCAGGGAAGGTAGAATATTAGAAGCTCCATCATTCATGAACCTGGTAAGCAAATGTCTTTTTGAAGCACAGGTTGTCTGGTCTGCCCTAAATCCTGTCTTCTGAAACTGTTCTTTGGAGACAAGTCAGAATTATCCTTCCCCATTCTCTTACCTTTTACATCTAGAACTTTATCTTCAAACATCTGGCTGCATATTTTCCCAGATGAATCAATTCTCCACGTCTGCCGAGGCATTCGACTCTCAGACCATAACACCACTTTGGTGCCCTTTGCAGCTGCGCCAATCACCTGGAGACTCATATTGGGTGCAACCTGAAAACAGAGGTGGATATCACATAATGTAACAACCAGTTCGCCCAGAACCGAAAATGTGAGCATGTGCGCACCTTCTGCGCATGCACACAGCTTCCAACACATGGAAATTATATATAGGACATGATAGCGCCGGGGTGGGTGAGCAAGGTCAACCGCTACTCAGAACTACTAGTTTGCCCAAACTGGTCTGAATGGCAGCAATCCACCTCTGCCTGAAAACCAAGAACAGGTTAAGCATTTTTACCAATTCTGGTAAAAATCAACCATTATTAGTATTTTTTATCTTCATCATCAAATAGCGTTCAATTATGAGATCTTTCCTCAACCTGATCTGGTCTAGATACATTGGAGGACAGCCTCCATAATCGCCAGGTATAACAGCTATTGGATTGGTTGGCTGAGACTAAAGGGATTATACTCCAACATATATGGAAGTTATTGGCTTGTGCAAGACTTTAATGGTGGAGGGCCTCAGTCAGAAGACTTTCAACTCAGGGGTGATATGCCTCCGTCTACGGTTGCTAATCGTGATGGCCACTTATTAACTCCAGGATAAGAAGCAACTGAATTTGGGGGGGCAGAAATATCTGCTTAACCATTCCAAGAAACAAAGTTGGCTTTTGGACACTCCAAAACTTTTTTTCTGACATTTCTATGGATGAATGGACAATCTTGCCAGTCTTTGGAGACAACAATGTGATCTAAGTGATGGCCCAAGAGGCACTACAAAAGAATTAAAAAGTATAAAGAATTTCCATTCTGCTACAAGATAGCACAGAATCACGGGTCAGCAGTTTGGCAGATCGAATCTCACCAGCTCAAGATTGACTCAGCCTTCCATCTTCCGAAGTCGGTATAATGAGGACCCAGTTGCTGACTCTTTAAACCGCTTAGAGAGGGCTGTAAAGCACTATGCAGTGGTATATAAGTCTAAGTGCTATTGCTATTGCTATTACTATTTAGAAAAAACAGAATCTTAAGCTTGGAGAAACTGAAGTAGCCAATATAGATGGGCAAGTTGAATTGTTTTTTCAGGGGTGGGGGAGGATTTGAGCAAGTGGGATGGAAATCTAATGAGGAGATCAAATGGAGAAATGATTGGAATTCTGAACTGGTACACTCCATTCTGTAACTTCATGTTGCATTTCCCACCTCTAGAATATTACTCATCTAGCTTGTTTCTAGATTTCCATTAGATTTCCACTATTCCATTAGATTTCCACTATTTACACTATCTACACTATCTACACTACACCACACTACTGGGAGACAAGCTCCCAGTTTGGATATATCTAGAACCAGATTGATACATTCTTGATTGCCTCAACCTCTGTCTCTATCCAGGTGGATGAAGGTCCTTACCTGGTTCTTCATAAGCCCCTCTTCATAGTACCAGATGCAGCTGTTCTGGTCGTTGATCTCCGAAACCAGAACTCGTCCAGCTTTCATGTCTTCAACATCATCGGGCACAGACAGGTAGGACTTCAACTCTTGGTTTTTTATTCGGAAATAGACCCTTCTCTGCAAAAAGGAGAGGAGAGAGGAAGGTAACAAATGGCACACTGTGAATTAGTTTGAATTGTCTGTGCTTGTAAACAAGTCCTGCACTGTGGAAGAACATCTCTACAGTAGCGGTAACCAAGATTGGGAATGCTTACTTAGATGTTACAGTTACAGGAACACAGAGCAACAAAAAACACAGGCAGAAAATTCTGATTGCAAAGAACTATATCGGTCATAGAACCGAAAGATACCCGAAAAGTCATCTAACTATTTAGTTTAGTTTAGTCTACTTTATTGTCACTGCACATCGTGCAATGAAATTAAATGCCATCTTCAGTACATTTATGTACATTATACATAAAAAATAAAAATCCTTCACATTCTATGCAATTGAATTGAAAACCCAATATTGCATTAATATTGCACAATGCAGTAGAATTCATTATGGTTACTGTCCTGGGATAGAAGCTATTTTTCAGCCTGTTTGTCCTTTTTTTATTATCCTGTACTGTCTGCCAGATGGCAATAGTTCAAAAAAAGGGTGCCAGGATGAGAACTTTCTTAAGGCAGCGGGAGCTATAAAGCTCTTCCAAAGAGGAGAGAAGACAACCATGATCCTCTGGGCAATGATGTTAACCCTCTGGAACACTGTCCTATCTGCCCACTGTGCAGTTGGCTAAACATACACAGGTGCCATAAGTTAGAATACCCTCTATGGTGCAGTGGCAGAAGGTCACCAGAGGTTTTTCATTCCGTTGTTGTTTCTTATCTCTTGGCCTCAAGAAAAAATGCACCATAGAGAGAGAAAACCATCCTTCTTCCTTTTCAGGAGAAGAGAGACCACTGTTTTGTGAACATTTTCTTTCCAAAAGAGCTTACACTGTTGAGATGTTGCTCCTAATGCAGACTTGCAATCCTGTCTTAGATGTAGAACCAACATGTATTGATTTCTTAGTTGTAACATACATAGACATCTCCTATCTATTTGCTTTATTTAGGTTATGTCCCGGTGTTTGGAGGCCGTACGGATCTGGATGGGTGGTAACAAACTCAAGCTCAACCCGTCCAAGACTGAGTGGCTGTGGCTTCCGGCGCCCCGGTTCAGCCAGATTATTCCAACACTGGCCATTGGGGGCGAAACACCGGCCCCCGTGGAGAGGGCGCGCAATTTGGGTGTCCTCCTGGATTCCCGGCTGTCTATGGAAGATCACGTGGCAGCCGTGGCCAGGGGGGCGTTCCATCAGGTACGCTTGATGCGCCAATTGCGCCCCTTACTGGATCGGGGTGCCCTACGCACAGTCACTCAAGCACTCGTCACCTCTCGACTCGACTACTGTAATGCTCTCTACATGGGGCTTCCCTTGAGGTGCACCCGAAAGCTGCAGCTAGTCCAGAACACAGCCGCGCGGGTGATTACGGGAGCGCCTAGACACTCCCACATAACACCTATCCTGCGCGAGCTGCACTGGCTCCCTGTGGTCTTTTGGGTGCGCTTCAAGGTCTTGACGACCATCTTTAAAGCGCTCCATGGCTCGGGGCCTAGTTATATGCGAGACCGCCTCCTGCCCCATACATCCCTCAGACCGATACGCTCCCACAGAGAGGGCCTCCTCAGGGTGCCGTCGGCTGGACAATGCCGACTGGCGACACCCAGGGGAAGAGCCTTCTCTGTGGCTGGGCCAGCCCTCTGGAACGACCTACCACCTGAACTCCGCACCATCTCTGACCTCCGCCTCTTCCGCAAGTGTCTGAAGACACATTTATTCCATCTAGCCGGCCTAGCGTAACCCCCTTTATTGACCATTAGACAGTTTTAAGTTTGGGATTTTAATTCGGTTTTTAGCACAGGTTTTACTAGAATAAGTTTTTTAAATTTTATATGTTTTGTATGTATTTTAACATTCCTGTGCGCCGCCCTGGGTCCGTTTGGAGAAGGGCGGGATATAAATTTAATAAAATTAAAAAAAAAATATTTCCTTCTAGCATCCCTCACCCTGCCCAAGGGCCAAAGAGTTGATTCTGGTTATTGACATTATTCATTCTGTTCCTTCTACCACCCCTATCCACCCCTAGATGGTCAGAAAACTGTGAGACTCACCTGCTTGATGGGATACAGGGAGCCGATATGTTGAACCCCACTGTAGGTCAGCCAGTTGGTGATCTCTGTGCATTCCAAAACCCACTGACGGCCTCGGAAGTCACTGTGTTCGCACAGCACCCAGCTGTGAATTGGAATCAGCATGGAACCAATCATAGGAGGGGAAGCATTAACAAAAAGCCCATTGATCAGTATCAGTTGTCAAATATTTTTTATCCAAAGAAGCCCAAGATACATTAATTGTACCAAGAGAAGTGAATATTCATAGCTCAAGAAATGTGAGGTCCTTGGTGCTCTCTGAGCTTGCAAATGTTTCATTACCCAATTAAATAATAGTGTGATTGCTATCCAACTTTTCATTACCCAACTACAGAGATGATGGTGATTACTACACAACTCAACACTGATGATGTTACCTAATTAGGTAATGAAACATCTGCAAGAAAGCAAACAAGCTCAGAGAGCGCCAAGGACCCCATACATTTATTCCTTACACAATCGGTCTCAAGGAGAAATATGTATTGCCTTGAAAAAAATGATAATATTATAGCAACTGCCCTCAATTAGTGCTCTATTAAGGTGTGCTGGCTTTCAAACCCTCCAGGCCTTCAGTCAGTGAGAGTCAGTTTGATGTACTGGTTAAGGTACCAACTAGTCTAGTCCCGCTTTAGGCATAAATCCAGTTGGGTGACCGTTAGCCAGTCACTATCTCTCAGCCCTAAGGTAAAGGTATGTGCTAGTCATTCCCAGCTCTAGGGGGCGGTGCTCCATTTCAAAGCCAAAGAGCCAGCACGATCCAAAGATGTTTCCATGGTCATGTGGCTGGCATGACTAAACGCCAAAAGTGCGTGGAACGCTGTTACCTTCCCACCAAAGGTGGTTCCTATTTTTCTACTTGCATTTTTTATGTGCTTTTGAACTGCTAGGTTGGCAGAAGCTGGGACAGGTAACGGGAGCTCACTCCATTACATGGCACCAGGGATTCGAACCGCCAAACTGCTGAACTTCTGATCGACAAGCTCAGCATCTTAGCCACTGAGCCACTGTGTCCCTTTTCTCTCAGCCCTAGGAGGAGGTAATGGCAAGCCACTTCCCAAAAAACCTTGCAAGAAAACTGCAGGGACCATTCCAGGCAGTTGCCGAGAGTCAATGCTGACTTGAAGGCATAAACCCAGAATCTTTGTGACAACCACAGGTTGGGAAAAGCTTAGGACCAAAGGCAGAACAACCAAGTAAGAACAAATGCATATGTTAGACATATATTAAAAGGATATGGATATAAAAAGCATTGCTCAATGGCGGGAGTGGCGGATAAACATACACACAGAATGTATATACACTATTGAAAATGGATTCAAAAGTTCAGATAAACGTTTTGAGCCAACTTCATGAGAAACTGGGCTGGACTTGTGGTCTGGAAGGAGACAGACAAACCCAATGCAAAGTGAGATGAGTCAACAGTCCATTCCCTTGTTTGTTTGTTTTTACTTACATCCCACCCTTTACTCGGACAGAGAGCACGTGATTATTGAACCCTTCGGCTTTCAGGCTGCGTACTTCACTATTCAACTCAATCTCTTTCCCTTCGAAACATTCCAGTCCATGCAGAAAGATGGAGGGCTCAGAGAAGAACTGTAAAAAAAGAACCAGGAAGAGCAAAGAACGAGATGAAAACAAAGTGGGGGTTATTTGGTCAAACAATAAAATGCGGGCAGCCCCTCAAAGTATGCTGTGAAAGCTCTTGGGTGAGAGATTGGCAGGCCATTCTGAATTCAGTAAAGAATTCAAATTCTGTGAGTGGTTGCTACTCCAGTTTAAAGGATTCCAAGAGAATGAGATTGATTTTGGAAAAGATGTCAATACAGAGGATTATAACAGCAGGGGTGAAATGCAACCAGCTCGGACAGGTTTGCCCAAACCAGTAGTAAAAATGTTATTACTGGTAGTAAAAATGCTAAGAATATAATGCAACAAAGTTTGTTCAATTATCTGTATTCTATGAAAAGTTATAGCAAATATAGCCAGCAACAAAACCCAGTTAATAGAAGCAATCATTCAATCTTGGTTTCACATTATAACAGCTAAACACATTATAACAGAACTAAAAGACTTGGTTCACTCCATGGGAAGGCCGTAATTCATGCTAAAGGTTACCCAACTAAGTATTAACTGACATGGTGATCATTTCTGTATATCTCATTTTTTCTACGTTTCACTTCTCTAATTTATAACTGCTATTCTAATAGCAAATCCTTCAAAGAAGTTGTTGCATTACATTCTTAATTAAATTATCTTTCCATTGAGATATAATTTTATGGTACTACAGCCCAAAAAAGTGGTGTTATTAGCCATCAAAGCTCAAAAATACACTTTTCCCAAAAAGTTTCCACAATTTTGGCCTCTACTGTATACTTCCCAAAATTGGACAATCCAAAAGAGAAAGACTCTCTTGAATCAAACTTGACACTGTAGCTTTATCGGCAGCAACTGAGTAACTCTAGATAAAAGCTTAGTAAGATGGTCATCGTGACTTACAATGGGGATTTTCTTCAGAGAGCAGATAGCTGTGGTGAAGGCACAACCCATGGAGCTCAGTGTGGGATACTCGCCTTCTGAGAGTATGTGCTGTTCACCATCAAACTGGTGGCCATCATAAAGAATCCAGCTAAGAAGAGACAATTTGAATGTGATGTGTGTGGCTTTAGAGGCAGTCATCAAAAGCTCATAAATGAAACAATTATGAGTTCATGGAAACCTGATCTCCCTTTAAAATTTACCTTAATAGCATCTGAATTGCAAACCAGAAACTACTGAAAAAACACACCCATCTGGGATTAATGGCTAGAAAGATTGGAAACTAAAAATGGAAATATTGTTCTTAGAAAAAGATGATAACACTCTTTTTAGAATAGAATAGAATACAGTAGAGTAGAGTAGAGTAGAATAGAATAGAATAGAATAGAATAGAATAGAATAGAATACAGTAGAGTAGAGTAGAATAGAATAGAATAGAATTTATTGACCAAGTGTGATTGGACACACAAGGAATTTGTCTTTGGTGCAAATGCTCTCAGTGTATATAAAGAAAACTAAAATGGAATACATTCATCAAGAATCATACCCTGTTTCCCTGAAAATAAGACCTCCCCAGATAATTAGCCCAATCGGGCTTTTGAGCATATACACTAAAATAAGCCCCCCCCCGAAAATACGCCCTCCCCAAAAATATTGCAACACAGCATCAGCCATGAGCTGACCATGCTTGCCGCCTCCTGCACCTCAAAAATAATAAGACCTCCCCCAAAATAAGGCCAAGCGCTTATTTTGGTGGTCAAAAGAAAATAAGACCCTGTCTTATTTTCGGGGAAACACTCACAATCATTATCTTATGATTGTGATTATTATTATGATAATAATAATAATAATAATAATAATAATAATAATAATAATCATCATCATCATCATCATCATCATCATATTATGATTGTGACAAGATACAAGTGTTGCATCTTATCACAATCATAATAATAATCACAATCATAAGATAATCACAATCATAATCATAAGATACAATCACAATTATAAGATACAACACAATATAAGCCCAAAGAAAGCATAAGGATTCCTCTTAAGAGGCTCAAAAGAAAAATGTTGACTTCACTTCCCCCCCCACCCCCATCCCCATCCCCATCCACCCCCATCCACTTTGTATGTTATGGTAATTTTTTTCCTCTGTTGGTTTTCCCCCCATTGACGTCAATGGCTCATTTGACAGGACTGCCAGGGGAAACCCCACAAAATGACTCAGAATTATATTTTAACTACTTTGGCATTGCTTCTTTATATGAAAAGGTATCAACCCATTCAGTCATTTCACTCTATGAACTGTACTTTGGCTAGATTAGTTCCTTCCCTTTGAGAGCTGCTCCAATTCCTCCCCTGTAGAAACCTCTGGGCCCTGCCTCCTTTTCCCTAAATGGAAGGGAACATTTCTTTGGGATCCAGAGCAGGAAATACTGGCAGAATGGCAAGAACAAAATGAGAGCGAAGGAGGGAGGCCCTGCTGGTGAGGGATCCTTACCTGCCTCCATTGACCCTACAGGAATGGGGGGAGAAGTTCTCTGGAAGAGTTGGTTGGTCCTCTTTAAAAGTCATGGAGTTCCCCGAGAAATCAGGCTCTGAGAAGAGTTGGATCTGGGGAGGCAAACAGATCTTGATGTGAACAAGAGGTAGACTGAAGTGGCTTGGAATAACTGTCTCACAGTCGCAATCATTTTATTTTTAAAATGATGGTTTTCGGAATTCCATAAGGAAAGGAAATCGTTTTGTGCAGTGTCTAGAGGTGGAGCTCTTGCTTCACAATCAGGAGGCTGTGAGTTTGATCCTAGGTAGAGACAGATATTTCTCTTTCTGGACACACTGAGAATATATTTGCTGAATATAACTCCACATTGGCAACAGGAAGGGCATCTGGCCATTAAAACACTCTGCTGGTCCCATTCAATTGCTCAGACTCCACCCAGTAAGGGGTTACAGGGTTGTTAAATGATGATGGTCCTGGCTGGGGAATTCTGGGGATTAAAGCCCACCCATCTTAAAGTTGCCAAGGTTGAGAAACACTGGGGTAAAACATTGCTCACTTGGCTGCAGGGAGCCATTCAAAGGATGATAACTGTTTTCATTGATGAACCTAATGTATTAGTGTAACAATATGATTGTCAATCCTGCTTCTCTGAAAATACTACATCTATAAAATATAAATAACCTGATTATCCAATTACTACAGGAGAAAGCTAACTTTTTTTTTAATCTGGGAGGGGAGGTATGCTGCATTTTTAATTTTTATTTAGCTCATTGTCTGCAAGGAACATAGGAATTGTGACAATAATGCCACCAGAAGAACACGGTAAAGATTTGAAAGTTCAGGAAAGCTATATGAAACCCAGCCTTTATTTATTATTGGGATAGGAGTGGGAAGCAAAATAGGATCCGCAGTCCAGTTTAGTAAAGACTCAAGAAGCATCATGTAAAGCCATGATTTAATGAACCAAACCAACTCAAATGTAGTAATCTTGCTAGAATTACGTAATGTGACATAAAAACTACCTTCACGCCTTGCTTCTCAATGCCAGCTGCTCACCTTAGAAATGAAGAACAGGCTGCGTTCCCCCACCTGTGAGGAAATAAAAATGAATTATGATATACTATTTAGACCAGGTTAAAGAAACGTATTACTAATTGGATGATCTGGCTAGCACAAAATAGAAAAGAAGTGTGACTTTGCTACAGAATTAAACTCCTACGTGAGTGAGATCCGAAATGGGAAAATGCCCAATGCATTGCAACCTCTTTTCCATTTTGGACTTAAAAGAGTTCTCTGAAAAACGTTGTGTTCAGCCAGATTTAACACACTGCTCATTGCTTACTTGTTAATCTCTGAAGAAGACACATGAGCCTGCAAAGCTAAGCTTTGAGGCTTCTCCTTTTTTAATGGAATGGAATTCCTACTTCAGGAAGACTACAGTATATGCAAATGGAGAAGGATCCAGAGAAAGTTTGTTGCTTGAAGATTTGGAGTGTGGGTTGCGGGACATCATATCTGAACTGGAGGGAAGTGAAGGCAGGCATCTGGACCCTTACCTGTAGGACAGGTTGCACAGAGGCGATCTGGCAACTGGTTGCTCCCCAGTCTTCACAGTTGCGGTACACTCCTTTCTCCAAAATATATTGTTCGCCACTGAAATTCTTGCCTTCATAGGCTATCCACCTGGTCACAGCGAAGGAAATAAAATTATCCCCATGTACTAGTCCCAAGACAGATTTTATTTTCCTGGGTTCCAAGATCAACACAGATGGGGACTGCAGTCAAGAAATTAAAAGACGTTTGCTCATGGGGAGGAAAGCTATGGCAAATCTAGACAGCAGACTAAAAAGCAGAGACATCACCCTGCCAACAAAAGGGCGTATAGTCAAGGCTCTGGTTTTCCCAGTTGCAATGGATGGCTGTGAAGGATGGACCACAGGGAAGGCTGAGCACCAAAGAATTAAGGCCCTTGAATTCTGGTACTGGAGAAGACTTCTGCGAGTCCCTTGGACTGCAAGACAATCAAACCGGTCAGTCCTGGAGGACATCAACCCTGACTGCTCTTTAGAAGGCCAGATCCTGAAGAGGAAACTCAACTACCTTGGTCACCTAATGAGAAGGAAGGACTCCCTGGAGAAGAGTCTCATGCTGGGAAAGATGGAGGGCAAAAGAAGAAGGGGATGGTAGAGGACAGGAAGGCCTGGAGGAACGTTGTCCATGGGGTTGCGATGGGTTGCACATGACTTTGCAATTAACAACAACAACTAGTCCCAAAATAGTGTTCTGGTGAGGTATCAGTTCTATCCCCTCTGTGGTCCTTCAAAAACAGTTACAGTTACTGATCTAAAAATATTAGTGCTCCAAGAGGCCCTTAGTCCCAGGAATGCTGAGATTACAGGACTTAGTATTGTAGTCAGCCTGGCCAAAATGAGGGCAGGAAGTGTCACCAAATACTCACACTCCGTTCAGGACATTGATGGATTGTGTCATGATCCCATATCTGGCCAGCTCAACATCTGGCAGGGCCTCACTGAGCTCAACACTGGGGCCATCTTCAAAATCCATGGCTTCAAATAGTACAATGGCTGGGTCCACAAAGTCCTGCCCAGGGATGAAAAAATATATATGAATGTATCATAATGTAGCAATAGCATTTACCCCTAGTCTCGATAGAATCATCTAGAATAGCCTCCTGAAACATAAGTGATGCTGGGATCACTTGATCGCCTTTTGCAACCTTCTGACAAGCAAAATCAATGGGGAAGTCAGATTCACTTAACAACCGTGTTACTACCCTGTTTCCCTGAAAATAAGACCTCCCTGGATAACAAGCCCAATCAGGCTTTTGAGCGCATGCACTAAAATATGCCCTCCCCCCATAATAAGCACTCCCCGAAAATATTTAAACGCAGGTGCAGCTGGTCCCCGCCATTTTCTCTGGTTGTGTTCCGCGCAAATAATACGAGGTAAAGAGGTGAGGCTGGAGGGGGTGGCGAGGGAGTGAGCAAACAGGCAGACTTACTGTCCGGATGAGCCTCAGCGACAACAGCTCTTCATTGAAGCCAGCCCAATCTGTCCAGTCGCAGTATTCTCCTTCTTCCAATAGGTACTGATGGCCACGAAAACCTTCTTTCTCATAGCCCACCCAGCTGGAGATGACAATAGACCAACATTAAAAGAGGGGAAAAGAGGGAAACTACTCTTGATTCCTGCATATAAAGCTACCTTCTTCCTCTCATCCCTGTGGAGATTTTCATTCATCCAGGTCATGGTTGTCCCAAAGGTGCTTTTGCAAAAGGCAATTGGACTTTCTTAGTTTTTTACCGTGAAAACGTTTTGCTTCCCATCCAAGACGCTTCTTCAGTTCTGAATGGTGACTGACCATTCCATCAGAAATGAAGAAGCTTTTTGGCTGAGAAGCCAAAGGTTTTCAAGGAAAAAAACAACGAAAAGTCCAATGGCCTTTTTGGAAAAGCACTTCTGAGACATTTCTTTCTCTCCTTTACAAAATCAGCCTATATAACAACGGACAACATGGTTCCTACAGGGGAAATATTCTTTTTGTATCAAACTTTTTAATTAATCTTTCTTTTAAAAAAAAAAGTATGTGAGAGGGACAGAAAACAAACAAGTGGAAAAGAAGGGAATTTTCTGGTGGAGAAATAGTGGAAAGTTTACTATTCAGCTGAGAAATCGAAAAAGATTTCTAAAATCCTCTTCTGTGTTAAAAATAACAATGTATTTTTATGGTTATTTCTCATGCAATGATATTTTGTGTTCTAATTGCACAACTTTGGTAATTACTTTGACCAGTTACCGACACAATATATTTGCATTTTTCTCTTTGATTTATTTATTTCATGGTTTTGGATAAAACCACCAGTGATGTACAGGTGTATATTGTAATAAAAATATAATATGATGCAATGAATAATTGAATAAATAAATTGAATAAATAATAATAATGACAAGTAGTAATAAAACAAACAAAAAATTCAGCAAAAACCACTTTTTAAAATTCAGGATGGCTCACTTTTCCCTAGCTCAGGGGCCGACAACCTTAAACACTCAAAGAGCCACAAAGGTCCTATCCAGAAGCCCCCCGTTCAATTCTGGAGCCGACCAAAAGGCCAGTTCCTCCACCATAGAGTCTCCCCCTAGCGCAGCATCCTTTTTCCTCTATTTTGTATTTATTGTTTTGTATGTTTTTAAATTCCTGTGCGCCGCCCTGGGTTCTTTGTGGAGAAGGGCGGGATATAAATGTGATTAAAATAAAATAAAAATAAATAAAATCTATCTGTCCTAACTGAAAATCCTATAAATTGTGGAGACAAGGAGCCACAGCAGAGGGATGAAAGAGCCACATATGGCTCCAGAGACCATGGGTTGCTGACCCCTGGCCTAGCTAAAAAACTGTATGCTTTTTTGGAAGAAACTAATGTTTTTGCTTCCCAGAACTGCTATAGGAGACAGAATATAATACAAAAGGGGGAAAACATGCCATCCAAAATTACTCACCAGCCTCCCAAGATTTTCAGAGAACCAGCAGTGGACATCGTAGAATCCTGGTTGTTTTCTGGATTCCTTAAGTTGTAAATATCTCGGTTGACTTCCCAGCTACGGCCCTGAAAATGTGGCCTCTCAAAAATTAGAGCCTGGGAAGAAAATGATGGAGAATGAGATGAGCATTTGCTTGGCTTACACATTTTTAATACTGATTTTAAGAGTAAAACAAATATGGGGATGGAGGAATGAATGAATGCTGGGAATCCCAGGAAGCTGAACCACAATAACAGGTAGTCCTCGAGTGACTTATGACTGTTTTTCATACTTGTGATACACACACACACACCCATTGCAACATCCCCACGGTCATGTAATCAAAATACAGGCACCTGGAAACTGGCAAGCATTTATGACAATTGCACTGTTCTGGGGTCATGTGATCATGAATTATAACTTTTCCAGCCAGCTTCCAACAACTAACATCAATGAAGGGAGCAAGATTCACTTAACAATCCCACTATTCACTTAACAATTGCAGTCATTTGCTTAACAAATGTGGCAGAGAGGTGATACAATGGAGCACAATTCACTTAACTGTTGCCTTGCTTAGCAACATAAATTTTGGCTTCCACAGCTCATCTGTTATTGTCCTTATGTGGCTCCCTCATCAAGTTTGACACATATGCAAGGGTAAAGTATGGGGGCGGTGGTCATCTCCGTTTCAAAGCCAAAGAGCCAGCGCTGTCCAAAGACGTCTCCATAGTCATGTGGTCGGCATGACTAAATGCCGAAGGCACACGGAACGCTGTTACCTTCCCACCAAAGGTGGTTCCTATTTTTCTACTTGCAATTTTTATATGCTTTTGAACTGCTAGGTTGGCAGAAGCTGGGACAAGTCACGGGAGCTCACTCCATTACACAGTGCTAGGGATTCGAACTGCCAAACTGCCAACCTTTCTGATCAACAAGCTCAGGGTCTTAGCTACTAAGCCACCACGTCCCTAATGTGTGTGTGTGTGTGTGTGTGTGTGTGTGTGTGTGTGTGTGTATTTTCTTCCATATACACAGTATATACATGGAAGAAAATACATACACACACATAAATGTGTGTTCTGATAAAAAAATGCAGTGTTGCAACAAACTCAGATATTTTAGCTCTACTTTTTGCAAGGATGTATTTCTCTTCAACGATCAGACTTGGCCCTGATGATCCCATTACCTTGGGCTCTGCAGGCGTTTCAACAACGGGGGAACCCTGAAAAGAGAATAAACAAAAGAAAACATTTTATAAACGGATCTATTGATTGTGGTTTCCTTTTCAGTTCATCATTATCTAGATCAGTGATGGCTAACCTTTTTTGGCTCGTGTGCCAAAAGCGGGGGGAACACAGGGGGGTCGTGTGTGGGCGTGCCACACCCATAATGCTATGTGCATGACCCCCTGCTTTTGGCGTGCTTTTTTCGCCCTCCCCAGGCTCCAGAGGCTTTCTAGGAGCCTGGGGAGGGTGAAAACAGCCTTCCCCCCCCACCTCCAGAAGCTTCAGGAGCTTCTCTGAAGCCTCCAGAGGGCGAAAAACGGCCTCAAAAGAAGGCCTAAATCAGCTGGCCAGCGCGCACATGCGCGCTGGAGCTGACAGGACAAAGCCTTGTGTGCCCTAAGAAATGGTTCCACGTGCCATCTGTGGCACCCGTGCCATAGGTTCGCCATCACTGATCTAGATTCTTGAGACATTTTTCTGGTACCACTTTTCCATAAGTATTCTTCCTGACAATAGATTATCATCCAACAAAATTGCCTAGGGTAACCACTTCACTTAATCCTCCAGGGAGAGATTGAAGGCAAATGAGGTCCAGGCAGAGGAACATCATGGCTTCAAAATCTAAGGGAATGGTTTGGGCAAAACTCAGCAGGACTTTTTCATGCATCTATTGATAAAAATAGGATCACCAATATGATCGCCAATATCCGATGATGGCTATGGCACAAGAAGAAGAAGGAGTCACCTTACTGATTTCCAAATCAATTAGAAGGGGAGGAGGTTACTGAGTTAGCCAAAACTGTATTTGCACCACAACATGGGACTGCCAGTGGCTTCAGGGCACTACAATTTTGTCCAAAGTACAACTCCCTAAAATAAAGAACATAAAGGGAGATATTCCTAGAACAGCCCAATCAGGACTGAATGTACTTATGGGTGTGTGGAAAAGATAGAAAATTAAGAAAGGGAGTGGAATGAAGAACAGCGAAATTGCATTCCACAGTGTAACTTTTGGTTATGCATCTCACTTGCTTAAGTAAACTAAGTAAGCAATGATTAAGTAAATGAAGAAATGTACAAACATACATGCATTAATTTGTATGAGGCACTACAATTTTCTTAAAGAAATTAAAGACGTGTGTGCTTAAAGAAACAAACCTGTCATTCAGCTGACTTGCGCAAGTAAAATACCGGTTGAATACATTGGGTGAAAGTGGCACAATTTTTTTTAAAAAAATATTGCTGTATCTGTAGTATTTAAATCTGCTCTCTTAGACTAAGAAACAATCTGCAAAATAAATATTGTTTTCTACGTGTTTAACATGTTCCAGATTTCCATATGTGGAATTTGTGTTGCTTGGAGATGAGTCCTAGAGGATTACTAACTCACCATAAGAAAGGCTGAGCGCCAAAAAATGGAGGCCTTTGAACTCTGCTGCTGGAGAAGACTATGAGTCCCCTGGACTGCAAGGCGATCAAACCAGTCAGTCCCAGAGGAGATCAACCCTGACTGCTCTTTAGAAGGCCAGATCCTGAAGATGAAACCCAAATCCTTTGGCCACCTAATGAGAAGGAAGGACTCCCTGGAGAAGAGCCTCATGCTGGGGAAGATGGAGGGCAAAAGGAGAATGTGGTGGCTGGATGGAGTCACTGAAGCAGTCAGCGTGAGCTTAAATGGACTCTGGGGGATGGCAGAGGACAGGAAGGCCTGGAGGAACGTTGTAAATAGGGCTGTGATGGGTCAGACACAACTTCGCAACTAACAACAACAACTAACTCACATGATTTATTTCTGGCTCACCTATCATTGGTCTCAAATTGCAATTCAAGAAATCCCCCTTTTAAGTCTATGAAGCTTTATAGCAATGTCTCCCAACCCTCGGCATTTTAAAATGTATGGACTTCTGGGAGTTGGTCCATACACCTTTATATGGCTAAGGTTGAGAAACACTGCTCTAAAGCAAAGTTTACCAACCATGGCAACTTTAAGATATGTGGACCTCAACCCCCAAAATTCTCCAGTAAGCAAAAATGCAAATGTAAGTCTAAAGTGCAAGCAAATAAACAAAAGTGCAAGCAAATAAAGTCACTGTAGTAGATTTCTCTGGGTCTCAGAACATCTCCAAGACATGACAACTGATGACCAGATGACCTTGCCTCTTGAGAGTCCATCCATTAAGGAATCAGTTAAAAAAAAAAGAGGGGGGGAGAAACAGCCAATTGAGAACCTTGCCTTAATGAATTAGAACATCAGGGCTAGAATGTACATATGTATTTGGTTTCCAAGAATTTCCAGTGCCTTTTCCTGACTTGAAATCTGACTAATGAGACTTAATGTGATGTTAACTTGCTTGGTCAGATGCTGTTAATAACAGGAAGGAAGGAAGGAAGGAAGGAAGAAAGGAAGGAAGGAAGGAAGGAAGGAAGGAAGGAAGGAAGGAAGGAAGCAAGCAAGCAAGCAAGCAAGCAAGCAAGCAAGCAAGCAAGCAAGCAAGCAAGCAAGCAAGCAAGCAAGCTTTGGTGGCACAATGGTTAGAATGCAGTATTGCAGGCAAACTCTGCCCACAGCCTAGAGTTCAATCCTGATCAGCTCAAGGTTGACTCAGCCTTCTATCCTTCCGAGGTCAGTAAATAGAGGACCCAGATTGTGGGCAATATGCTGACATTGTAAACCACCCAGAAACTGCTGTGAAGCACCATGGGGCAATATATAAGCTAAATGCTATTGATATTGATATTTTTCCAGGGGATACTTACTAGTTTAATTGGATGCATGGAGCAAATGGAGGGGTCCTTTGCACCCCAGGCTTGCAAATTGGGATACCCACCAGGTTCTAAGACATATGGGTCATCATCAAAGAACGGTTTTGAATAAACGAGCCACCTATGGAATAGAGAGATCTGTATAAGAACTGGCAAAACAAATAATGATAACTTATCTACTGAATGGAACTGTAATCCCAAGACATCTTCTGAAAGGAGACAGTATGTTTGATCAATGCTTTAAGCCAACTAGTCCATTTGTGTTTTCCAGACTAATATGTGAATTAGATGGAAATGATTGGTTGGTTTTCACTCATTTTCAAATTTTACAATCTACCCCAACTCACAAAATAAGCAAAATATCTATAAAATGCACAGTTCAGAGCAACATAACTATGGAACGTCTCGAGCAATTTCAACCAAATTTGGTATACAGATGACTTACTCTCTTGACAAAAATACTGTGGGGGTAAGACACCCCTTAACACCACTTGGGGTATGTGTTCTGTTAAGATACAGCCTGTTGTGCCTTAAAATGGTTTCTACTGTACTGCTGTAAAATGGCTTCTACTGTACAGCGGAGGGGAGTTGACATGTTAATATTCACAGTATTCCACAAGGGGGCTCTCTAGTAAGGGGGGAAATCCAACATTAGAAAGTACGTTTGGTCCAGACATTTCTCCCCCTATAAATAAATACCCGGGCAACGACGGGTTATTAAATAGTTTTGTATAAAAATTTCAACAGTACACTGGATTTTCCATGCAAGTTCAGAAATGGTCTGCAGAGCTTGCCCTTTAATCCTTCCAATAAGTAAACACATGAATTTCCAAATGGATGTGAGAACCAGTCATGAGAAGCTGCTGACAAAGCATCAGGGCTACTTTCCCACCCGTCCTGAGTCCTTCGGGAGTAGGGCGGTATAAAAAACTAATAAACCTTAAACCTTAAACCTTGGACCTGTCTATCTGTCTTGCAACCAGAGAATGCAGGACTCTACGATTGTATAAGGAGTTTATCAAGAGCAGTACAAAATATTGGAATCTTGAAATCATTAGGTCAGAGTCAGATTCTACTTCTTTTGAAATTAACAGGGCAACTGATTGGATTCAATTTTTTTTACTACTGGTTCTGTGGGCATGGCTTGGTGGGTGTGGCATGGCAGGGGAAGGTTACTGCAAAATCCCCATTCCCTCCCAATCAGCTGGGACTCTGGAGGCAGAGAATAGATGGGGGCGGGGCCAGCCAGAGGTGGTATTTACTGGTCCTCTGAACTACTCAAAATTTACGCTACCGGTTCTGCAGAACTGGTCAGAACTTGCTGAATATCGCCTCTGGAACAGGGACTCTGTAAAAGTACTGCTCTTTCTTTGCACATCTTGCTCATTTCCATAAAATTTGGCAATCAGATCCTAGGTGACTGGGTGGAAATGGATACCCAGATGAATAGACCATGTCCAGCTCTTAAATGGTTTGTCTGGACTGGCATCAGTCATCAATTTCCTCCAGCAGTTGTGGTCACACAGTATCCCAACAGGACCCATCACTGACATTGGCAGTGGGATCTGCTAGCCATCCACTTTGTAAGTTAGTTACATATAAAGGTTCTGCTGTGTGGAACTCTTGCTTGTAACCTCAGGGTGTCAAACGGAAGGCCTGGGGGCCAGATCCGGCCCACAGGATCCTTAGATCTGGCCCACAGGACCACCCTGGAAAGAGTGAAGGACCAGCCCGCAGTGCCTCTTCCAGTGAAAAGGGAGCTTGGGAAGGCCGTGCGCACCCTCCTGAGATCCGTTTCACTGGAAGAAGGTTTCAGGAGGCTGTCACAGCTGAAAACGGAACCTGGGAGCCTGTTTTCACTGGCTCAGCCCACCATAGGCACCACTGACACAAGTGATGTCAAGCTGGCCATGCCCACCCTAGCCCCCCGAGGTCAAATACAAACCTGATGTGGCTCTCATTGAATTTAATTCTGACACCCCTATCATAACCAGTAAGCTTTCCATTAGAGGAGTTAATGGACACTCTTTCTATTTTAGTCTCAACAAAAAGAAGCCAAGCCCTTTAGCTCAAGGTCACCTCAAGGCCCAAAACAGAAGAGAGAGAAAAGTGCCTTACAAGCCAGAGTGTACAATAATAGATGCTGCCTTCAAGGGTTGGCCACATGTCCGCAAATCTTCTGCAGAATCAGTGAATCTCTGTTTTCTCCCTTCGCCGTTTTCCTCCGCAAAAAATGTGATCTCAGGGAGTCTGAAATCCTGCAAAGAAGTTTGGCTTATTAATGGAGGAAGAGTTGATTTCCATAATCGTTACTTCCTAGCATTCAGTAATGGTTACATACAGGGGTGGGTTGCTGCCGGCGTTAGTGCTGGTTTGGTGTGCGCACGCTCTGCGTGCATGCGCAGTTGCCTGTAAATAGGTCTGTGAATGCGCAGACGATTAAAAATGCCAAAATAAAACCATGCTGCAGTGACTGGGGAACTGGTTCAGGGGTATGGCAAGCCTGCCGCCCCTACCAGTTTGGCGACCCAGTCACAATTTCCACTACCAGTTCACCCGAACCGGTGCGAACCGGTAGCAACCCACCTCTGGTTACATATTTCAACAGTAGATCAAAACTTTTGTTTTTCAGAAAATAATTTTCAAGAGGAGCCTAACTGAACAAGGTGGACATGATACATCCACCAATTCATTCAAAATACGCTCAAGTGCTTTGCGTTGAAAAATCGAAGCTGCAGTCATTTAGGGTTATAATTTGGTTGTTTTATGTTCATACCATTCTTTCACCCAAAAGAGGCTGTACCGTAGTGGTATGGAACATCTGGTGCTCCTGGGGGCACTTTTGGCTACCAATGTCCTCCTCATCCACCACGGATGATGAGTCACCTGCTTTTCATCCTATGCAAAGATGATTTCTCCACTCTGCAACTGAACCACGTAGGTTTATGTCTTGCTTTTCATTGCCTTCGGTTGGTTGCCCTGCTTTGAAGAATGAGGCTCAGCTGCAAATCAGGGCAACTCCAGGAAGGCTGGAGAAAATCTACTTTTTCAAGTTTCAGACAGAAGACAATTTTGATCCAGAAAAAAGACAGCTGTTCTGACCCAGCTCCTCAAACACGACAAACCCTCTGAAGTGAACTCAAAGATTCCTTTATTAAGAGCCCTAGCGGCCCCAGCAAAAAGTTTCTCTCTCACCGCAGGCTAACAAGTCCATCCAGCCAGAAGAAGAACAGTTGTCTGTCACATCTATTCATCCCCACCCCTGCCTTTTATCCCCAGAGCTAGGGTGGGGCTTCTTTAGCACCATTGGCTTTTCCTTCCCAAGGATCGGCCCATGGATTTCCACTGCTCTCCTCTCCTCTGCCTTCTGCACATATGCACATCAGGCATTGGACCCAGCTGTTCCTCCTCTTCCTCATCAGCCACCTCCAGATCTGGGAGCTGTTGACTCTCCATCTGAGGGTTGACTGATGGCCCAGACTTTGCCTCTCTCTCTGCCAGCTCCATTCCCTCTTCCCCCTCAAAGCTCTCAGGTTGCCTTAATCACGCCTCCTCCTCTTCTGATTTGGCTGCTGGAGGGCCGGCAGGCAACAGGCCACAAGAGCATTTTTTAAAATATTCTCACTGTTCCAACATCAACATTCGCCTGCATGGCCAACCAAGTCCTTGAAAAGAGAAAGACTCTTGAATGGAACTCAATCCCTTTTACCTGCACAACCCGTTTGAGAGAACCAATACAGAATGGGGAATTCTCTCTTTCTGACTCTTCCTTGCAGTAGATTCTCCAAGGGTTACTGATTTCCACGTTCCCTTCGGCCAGCAGACACTTCCTCCCATGGAATCGGGGCTTTTCATACATCAACCAGCTGGAGAGAACCAGAAAGGAACATCATTTGTTGAGTGACCATTATTAGAGCCAAGTCTTGAATTCTAGAGCTGGATTGGCTGATGTGTGATATTGACGGAGTTACTTGGGTACCCACCCACATTCCTCATGCTCCTTAAAAGGGAAATGCCTTTCCTCTGTGCGGAACAAGCATACAAATACCATGTTTCCCCCAAAATAAGACAGGGTCTTATTTTCTTCTGACCCCCAAAATAAGCACTTGGCTTTTTTATTTCAGAGGTGCAGGGGGTGGCGAGCATGGTCAGCTCATGGTGGCTGCTGTGTTGCAATATTTTCAGGGTGGACTTATTATCTGGAGAGATCTTATTTTAGTGGTAAAGGGGAATTTATCGAAAATATCTTACAAAACGTTTCGCTTCAACCACAAAAAATGGAGGGGAGCAAAAATTTGGGGAGGCTCTCCCATCCTCCTGCTATTTGCCCTTCTATTCCTCCATTGCTCCACAATTCAGATAGACACAGTTGCATGCATTAGAACAGTGGCACAGAAAACAGAGAACAGTGTTCATCCAATAATTAAAGGTATGATACCAAAGACCACTTTGGAGCAGCTATTGTGCTCATTGGGAAAATACTGAATTAGCCCAATTTATCTGGACAGCTCATACACAGCACATAAGGAAGACTCTTTTACTGTGCTGTTCCCTCCCAGTAGCTGGTATGTAAGAAGGAGAGACCAGCCCTTTAAGGTGGACCAAATCAGGCAATTGACTCCATAGAAAGAGTATTGAGATAGGATATAGTAGAGATGAAAAAATGCAACACTTTCCACTCTGGAGGAATAGAATAGAGCAGAACGGAACAGAACGGAATGGAACGGAACGGAACAGAACAGAACAGAACAGAACAGAACAGAACAACAGAGTTGGAAGGGACCTTGGAGGTCTTCTAGTCCAACCCTCTCCTTAGGCAGGAAACCCTACACCATTTCAGACAAATGGCTATCCAATCTCTTCTTTAAAACTTCCAGAGAGAGAAACAAAAGAGAGGGAAAGAGACAGAGAGAAAGAGAAGGGGGGAGGAAACAGAATCTAGCACAGGGGTAGTCAACCTTTTTATACCTACCGCCCACTTTTGTATCTCTGTTAGTAGTAAAATTTTCTAACCGCCCACCGGTTCCACACTAATGGTGATTGATAAAGTAGGGAAGTCAATAAAATTTAAAAAAGGAAAGTGCTTCAGTATCGGACAAAACCCCTACCACCCACCATGAAAGCTGGAACGCCCACTAGTGGGTGGTAGGGACCAGGTTGACTACCACTGATCTAGCAGGTCTGACGGTCTGACTGCTTAGCGACCATTCAAAGTTACGACAGACCTCCCCAAAGCCACTTACAACCAGATTTCAAAGTTCCAACGACCACACACTAACGCTTTTGATCCTTTTCACAGTAATTTCTTGCTGGTTTCTTTTTCTGGCTACGGTCCTGTTTCCCTACTCTGCTCATCCCAAGCCAGCTAAAGCATTGCTTACCCTCCTCGGATCACCTGGATGGAGATAGTGCTTGAGAGTTCCCAAGGAGTGGCATCTGGGACATCATTCCAGATTTCTCTTTTCTGCCCTCCAAAGCCCGCCTCTGAGTATAAAATGATCTGCAGTAAAGCAAGAAAGAGGAGGTTGGGGGGTTGGGAGTCATTTTAACTTTGTGTCTACCAAGGTATAATGTCAGGCCTGGAAGCCATCTTTTGCATTGGGCTTTCAGACCTGCCACGTTTAATGCTGTGGGAAACTGGGAGGGGGGAATTATAGGGAGTTAGGTAGATATAGTCAAAATAACATTCCTTTCTCAGAGAGTCAAGGACATCTTGCCCTGCACCTGGAGTGGCGTGACTGGGAGACATCTCCAGTTGGGACGGTGCCTGATTGGGCCATGTGATGGACATGTGGGGGCTGGGCAGGGACTTGGACTTTCATTTGGGTGGGGAAAACCTGGAAACTTTCAGATTCGGGTTTTCCCAGATGTGCCAATATGACATCTCTAATAAAATGGAACTTTGAGGAACCTCAAGCCTCGGAGTCTCCTTTCGTTGGGGGTGTCCCTTGGAACCCTGACATATAATCTGTTTGCCGGGATCCTGGGATGCAAGTCATCCTTCCTTTTCACCATCCTACCTTGCTGGGGCGCTTGTTGATCTTCATGGGATTACGTTCCCCTTCCTGAAATTGAAAAATAAATGGGAAATTAGTGAAGATCACAGGGCAGCATTTGCACAAGTAAACATAGCCATGGTGGAAATTTTCAAAAAAGTCTCTGTGTCTCTCAAATGTACATCCAATGAACTTTCTTTGCAGTTGTGGAATAAGTAAAGAGTATGTATTTTGGGAGATCAACTGCATATTATTTAGCTAATTAGTTTTATACCCAACTATTCCTTCAGGAGCTCCAAATGCCCCACTATGTGTCTCTCCCCACAATCACCCCCTTATACAGTGGGTTGGGCTGGGAGAGACGGATTAACCGTCTCTTGGTTAACCGTCGGATTAACCGTCTCTGGGGGTATTTCCATGGCTGAAAAGGGACTAAGAATGAATCTCAACCCCTTAACTATAGGTAGTCCTCGATTTACAACCACAGTTGAGCCCAAAATTTCTGTTGTTAAGTGAGACATTTGCTAAGTGAGTTTTGCCCCCATTTTAGGACCTCTCTTGCCACAGTTGTTAAGCGAATCACTACAGTGGATAAGTTATTAACTCCTGGTTATTAACTGGCTTCCCCCTTAACTTTCCTTGTCAGAAGGTAACAGAAGGGGATTGCATGGCCCTGAGACACAGTGACGGTCACAAACATGAATCAGTTGTCAAGCATCTGAATTTTGATCACATGATCATGGGGATGGTGCAAAGGTTGGAGCTGTGAAAAACGGTTATAAGTCACATTTTTCAGGGCCGTTGCAACATCGAAGGGTCACTAAATGAACCCAGTGGGATGCCACGAGGCTGATCTTGTTTGGGAGGAGTTTGACTCCGTTGCTTCCGAGGATATGGACAGGTTACGTGGGCGACTGCGAGCCACCACATGTTTATTGGACCCGTGTCCCTCCTGGCTTGTACTGGCATCCTGGGAGGTGACACGAGGCTGGCTCCAAGAGGTTATCAACGCATCCTTGAGTGAGGGTTCCTTGCCTGCTTCCCTAAAAGAGGCTATGGTGAGGCCCCTCCTTAAGAAGCCCTCTTTGGACCCAGCTCTTTTAACAAACTATCGTCCCGTCTCCAACCTTCCCTTTTTGGCGAAGGTTGTCGAGAGTGTGGTGGCACAACAGTTTCCCCGTCACCTGGAGGAAGTTGATTATCTAGACCCGCGCCAGTCCGGCTTTCGGCCCGGGCATAGCACTGAGACGGCATTGGTCGCGTTGGTTGATGATCTCTGGAGGGCCAGAGATGGGGGTTGTTCCTCCATCCTGGTCCTATTAGATCTCTCGGCGGCTTTCGATACCATCGACCATGGTATCCTATTGCATCGGCTGGGGAGGTTGGGGGTGGGAGGCACCGTTTTACGGTGGTTCTCCTACCTCTCGGGCCGATCGCAATTTGTGTTGGCAGGGGAGCAGAGGTCGACCCCGAGACCCCTCACATGTGGGGTGCCTCAGGGGTCGGTCCTTTCGCCTCTCCTGTTTAATGCATACATGAAGCCGCTGGGTGAGATCATCCGTGGTTTTGGGGTAGAGTATCATCTCTACGCTGATGATACTCAGCTGTATATATCTACCCCAAACCACCCCAACGATGCCGTAGCGGTGATGTGCCAGTGCCTGGAAGCCGTGCGGATCTGGATGGGAAGTAACGGACTTAGGCTCAACCCGACCAAGACCGAGTGGCTGTGGTTTCCGGCTGCCCGATTCAACCACCTTTCTCCAACGCTGGCCATAGGGGGCGAACATCTTGCCCCTGTGGATGGGGCGCGCAATTTGGGTGTCCTCCTGGATACCCGGCTGTCTATGGAAGAGCAAGTGACAGCCGTGGCCAGGAGGGCGTTTTACCAGGTTCGCCTGGTTCGCCAATTGCGCCCCCTATTGGATCGGGACGCCCTTCGCACAGTCACTCATGCCCTCGTGACATCTCGACTGGACTATTGTAACTCTCTCTACATGGGGCTCCCCTTGAGGTGCACCCGGAGGCTTCAGTTCGTTCAGAATGCAGCCGCGCGAGCAATTATGGGAACCACCAGGTTCACCCACGTTACACCGCTCTTGCGCGAGCTGCACTGGCTACCTGTCGTCTTCCGGGTGCGCTTCAAGGTATTAATCATCATCTTTAAAGCGCTCCATGGCTCGGGACCTAGCTACCTGCGGGATCGGATCCTGCCTCATACATCCTCACGGCCGATTCGCTCCCACAGAGAGGGACTGCTCCGGGTGCCGTCCACTAGACTCTGTCAGCGGGCGACGCCCAGGGGAAGGGCTCTCTCTGTGGCGGGCCCGGCCATCTGGAACGACCTTCCCCCCGATATTAGAACGACCACGGACCTCCGCTCCTTCCGCCTGAAATTGAAGACTCATCTTTTCCGCCTGGCCGGCCTAGGGTAGTCTCTCTGTCTATGGGTTTTTAAATGTATACTATATTTATTGGGTGTTTTTAGTTAATGGGATTTTAGCACAGGATTGATTGAGTTTAATTCGTTTTAATTTGTATGTATTTTGTATATTTTTTGTTTTTTAATTTCCCTGTGCACCGCCCCGAGTCCCTGTGGGGAGAGGGTGCGGTCAATAAATTCAATACTTAGTCGTAAGTCGAGGACTACCTGTACCACACCACATGTGTCTCTTGCATTGCATCCAAATATTCCTCTCCCCAACCCACACAGGTCTGGAGCGTTGGGTCATTCCTGTTCATCTGATATAATGTTATTGTCAAATCTGGAGCTGGCCTGATTGAGGCCATTTTGAGGCTCCAGGGTTGCCTCAATGGAGATGAGGGTTGGGGGGGGGGGATCGTGATAGCTGGGGTTTGGTAGCCAAAACAAAATAGTTTTCCTTGTGAACCAAGGACAATCCCACAGGGGGCTGAAGAAAGGAGGAATTATGTTGCCCAAGCAACCGGACTGCATTTTAATTGGATCATGTGACTGATTGATTGGGGAAAGGGGGGAAACTTTCACTTTTAATTAGGTGAAAACTACGGGAACCTTCAGAGTCGGTTTTCACCAGCCTGTGCCAATATGATATAGCCCTGCGATGGCGAACCTATGGCACGCGTGCCAGAGGTGACTCACAGAGCCCTCTCTGTGGGCACACATGCCATTGTCAGCTGCTCTTCTGGTTTCCAATGCATCAGCCAGCTGGTCTTTGCAGGTCCTGAAGCTCCAGAAAATGGTCCAGAAAATGGCCTGAAAATGGCCTGAAAAACAGCCTGAAAATGGCCTGAAAATGGCCCAAAAATGCCCCCAAAGCTGGCCATTTGGGGCCATTTTTCGGGCCAAAAACAGCCCCCCAAACAGCCAAAAAGCAGGCCAGCTGGTCTTTGGGTCTTCGGCATTCCGGCATGTGCACATGCACACACCTTCCGGTTTGGACACTCGGTGCCAAAAAGGTTCGCCATCATTGATATAGCCAATAAAACTATTCTTTGAGGAATTTACCTGCCTCGGAGTTGTTTCCTATGAGTATATTACTCGGAACCATGACATTAAACCGACTCTGACAATTATGGCTTCAAAAGCCGAGGTTCATGCTCCCCATCTGCTCCTTGGCCCCTAAATCATGTTCTACAGGAATCGATTTTGCAAGCCAATCCTATCAAAAAACTCATCTAGTCGGTGTCATAATAATCTACTGAAGTCAATTTCACAACGGCAATAGAAAGTTCTCTGACTTAATGCGTTCTTGCTTGCACAAGGAGCATTCCTCTTTCTCTGGAAGCACCGCCACAGCTCTGAAGCACCGTGCGCCCAGCCCTGCATGGAAATCCAGATTGCTCAAGGGACCTGACATAAAAGCAATTGGGGGGCAGGGGATGGGAATATTTATCCAGGAGAGCGAGTCGGAACTTGTGTCTTGTGCTCCATAAAGGAGGCTGTTGTGAAACTGTCAAGTTGCAATGCCCCAAGATAAAGCTTTACATATCAGAAACCTCAGCGTCTCTTGTTCCTCTTGTTCCTTCACCACTGAAATTTCTTGTTTAAGCATAAAGGGGCAAAAAGGAGGGTGAGAATTGAACATGTTTACAGATACAGACACTGATTAATAGAGTTGGAAGGGACCTTGTAGGCCATCTAGTCCAACCCTCCGCTGAAGCACTCCCAACCATTGTAGTTTGAGGTGAGGGTTCAGCTCTCTAAAATGGAACATTGCCGTGTTTTCATCATGTAGGCTTTTACTCTATCTCTGCTGTGTAGGGACATGGTGACTCATTGGCGAAGACGCTGAGCTTGTCAATCAGAAAGGTCGGCGGTTCGAATCCCTAGCGCCGCGTAATGGGGTGAGCTCCCGTTATTTGTCCCAGCTTCTGACAACCTAGCAGTTCGAAAGCATGTAAAAAATGCAAGTAGAAAAATAGGAACCACCTTTGGTGGGAAGGGAACAGCGTTCCGTGCACCTTTGGCGTTTAGTCATGCCGGCCACATGACCACGGAGACGTCTTCGGACAGCGCTGGCTCTTCGGCTTTGAAACGGAGATGGCACCGCCCCCTAGAGTTGGGAACGGCTAGCAGATATGTGCGAAGGGAACTTTTATCTTTTATCTCTGCTCTACTGCCTAAGATGACCACTTTTCAATTTTTTTTAATGAGCATCACTGACTCTGTAGCTGTCCCATTTAAAGATGGTAAATAATGACCTTCGTTCAGGCACAACATTCATGTGGCTTCTCTAAGTGCTGTGCAATTGAGCAAAGCGGTGGGTTTGGCCCTGTAACCATCCTTTTGAACTTAAGCTGTGCCACCCGTTCCGCCACTGACTGAAGCTGGAGACGATAAGTCATCTGGATGCAAAAGGGTACGATGCTCTTTTCCACATTGCAGAAATCAGAGAAAGATTCAAATAGCCCAGCTTTTGAACACACAGAGTGGCAAGAGAGACCCACATGTAGTGGCCGTTTGAAAGGCCATTGTTATTCCAAGGAATTTGGTGACATTGTTTTGATTTCTTCGTATTAAGAAAAGTCTAGAGGTTTAGAACTCATTCTGAGCTTACCTGCTTTTTACTCTTGTTTTGGAATAAAGGAGAAGCAGGGGGGATTTTCACATAGCTGCAAACTTTCCTTACTGTAAAAGTCTCAGACTTTCCATTCCCATCCTAAAGTCACGTGCCATCCAGTCCTTCTTCACAGAGCCTAGCACTAGATGCTGTGGAAACTGCCCATCCTTGGGGTATCTTTGCTGTAGTGATTCAAGAGTTCCTGGCAGCTTGGGAGCAATCTGGGTGTCATCTTGCTTGGGAATGTATTCTTTTTTGTGGTATGCTTTTAAATCTCTTTGCATAAAGCTTAAAATCCTTTTTATTTAAAGGTAAAAGTTCCCCTCGCACGTATGTGCTAGTCGTTCCTGACTCTAGGGGGCAATGCTCATCTCCGTTTCAAAGCCGAAGAGCCAGCGCTGTCGGAAGACGTCTCGGTGGTCATGTGGTCATGACTAAATGCCAAAGGTGCATGGAGCGCTGTTCCCTTCCCACCAAAGATGGGCCCTATTTTTCTACTTGCATCTTTACATGCTTTCGAACTGCTAGGTTGGCAGAAGCTGGGACAAGTAACGGGAGTTCACTTTGTTACTTGGCGCTAGGGATTCGAACCCCCGAATTGCCAACCTTTCTGATCGACAAGCTCAGCGTCTTAGCCCCTGAACCACCATGTCCCTGAGTTATTATCACTGAGCTAATAATAAAGATTATTACCCTTTTTATTTAGTGGCGTGCTCATTGTCCCTAGATCCAAAAGAACCAATTGCCTGGGCATCCGATCATTGCACTGAAACATTTGGCAAAACACCACATTAGAGTTGTCATCAGCAAAGACCAAACAGAACAGTCTCATTCAGGTTTCCTTAACCCAGGGTTCTCCTGATGCCTTAGACCAGGGGTCTCCAACTTTAAGACTTGTGGACTTCAACTCTCAGAATTCTGGGAGTTGAAGCCCACAAGTCTTAAAGTTGCCAAGGTTGGTGACTGCTGCCTTAGACTTCAACTCCCATAATCCCCCAAGTACACAGGATAATAAAGTGAAAATCGAAAGCCCAAGTGAAAGCCTAGACCAGGGGTGCCCAAACTTGGGAACTTTAAGACTTGTGGACTTCAACTCTGGGAGTTGAAGTCCACAAGTCTTAAAGTTCCCAAGTTTGGACACCCCTGGCCTAGACATTGCGTAGGAACAAGCTTGAGAACAGTTACATTAAAGTCAACTTGACCTGGATTTCAGGATAGCCAGCAACAATTCACTCACCTGAATTTCTGATTGCATCAAGGATTCTGCTTCCTTGGACAGAAGGATAATCTGCTTGGAACCAACACCTGTGTCCGGCGCTCTGAAGTGGTGCCCAGCATGGAGTGTACTCGGTGGTAACCCCTTGTGAGCTGTGTCTTGCTGATGGGCCCCTGGAGCCGCCTGGCTGCCATTTTTCTGGATAACTGGGCTCATGCCCTTCCTTTTCACTAGGCTCTTGGGGTCAGCCTTTTCTGGGGAGATGAACTTGCTATAAAGGAAGCTGTTGTCCAAGCGAGAATAGGGCTTGTCATCCACAACCTTCCTGTCTACAAAGTTGGACAAAAGAGCCATCCCGGAGAGAACATTGGTTCTAATCAAGTTGGACGGATGGTTCACAATCGCTCTGGGGGCAATGACGGCGGCTTTGGTATCTCCCAGGCTTTGGTGAAATTTTCCAAGGAAAGGAGGCCCAGAGTCTTCCTCGCTCTTGCCCTGCTGGCTTTCCCAAGAGGACGATCTCCTGCCTATGCTGCTATCCCATGGTTTCTCTTCCTTAGTGAGATAAGGGTTCTCGATTTCCTCTGTGTCTTCTTCTGCCAACCCCGGCTCCTCCCCCTTGGATCCTGTTCCTTCCTCCGGGTTTTCCTCGGTGAGAGAAAACAGCTGGCCTAATGTTGGGTAAGAAACCTTTGACTTGGGAGCGATGTGGTTCTCATCGATAGGCGGGAGGACGGTGTGCTTGGCAAGAGAGGAAGGGCGTGGCGTCCTGGAGAGGGCCTTTGAAGGCTTCCGAAGCTCAGCAGGGTCCATGTTGCGCAGCGTGTCCACAAAATGCTCCATTTCCTCCACTGCTTCCTCGGGCTCCGGTTCTCCTGTCTGGCTGAAGCTTCTCATTAAGTCACTCGGGGGTTCGGGCCATGAAAAGGAACTTATGCTCCCCGCGGGGGAAGTCTCTTGTTCCAGGGCAAATATCAGAGGGCCCTTCCCCGAAATCTGCTTGTCTTTCTTCAGTTCGTCCTCCTGCGTTCTGGCTTTATGATCCCCTGGAGAACTTGGCTGGGATGCAGCGGAGATTCCAATTTCCTCCGCGGTGTCCAAGGGCCACTTATTTCTCCTTTTGGCAGATAAGCTGGCTTTTCCCACGCCTAGCCAGCTGCTCTCTTGATCTGGCCCGTTGGTTATTAGGCCTCCTGCAGTGGGCATGCCTTGCTCCTGTTCAGACCTGCTCCCTGCGAACAGGTTGCGGGGCTTCTGGGAGGCAGAATTGCTGGGCAGGCTGCCGTCTCTCTGGGCCGCGCTGAATGGGACTGCTCCCTCCCTGGCTATAGCAGCCTCTCTGTTTGATGTGCGGTCGGGGCTCGGCGTAGGCACACACCTTGGCCTCTGGGCATCCCTCACATTGGCATTTTGAGAGTGAGTCATGCCATTCTCAGGCTGCGACTCTGGTGTGGAGAAGATGTGAAATTTGGGGAAGGAGGAGTGGGCTCTTTGTGGGGACTTGGTGTGGGGGAGATCGGGCTGGGGTGGCCAGGTTCCTTCCAACGCAGTGCAGGTGCTGGAGCTGGGAGCAAAGGGTTTATCTCGCTGGCTCTGGCTGGTGTTTCCCGATCCAGACATAACCACCTCTCGCCCGACTTGGTAAACGGTGGAGCATCCGGGCTGAGGCACAATCACTTGCTGCTGGGCTCTAAAAACAACCGTGTTGTTCCCCTTGGGGCCGTACCACTGGGCATGGGATTTGGCCACAGTGCTGGAACAGTTCTGGACTGGCTTGAATACACAACGCTCCTCAGGAAATGCAGAGCTCAGGGCAGAGGGTGTGTAATTTCTCGCCAGGGACCCGGAGAATGAAATAGAATTGAGGGTGTTGGGAGAAGTTTCTCGTAAGGATAGACGTGCCAAAGCACCAGGGACATTGTTTTCCTTCAGTGATCCGGTGTCCAGCTTGGAGACATCCCCATTGAACACACGGGCATCCTTCTGGGAGACGGTTCCATTCGAGCTGTCGCGAGAATGGCCCAGATTCTGTTCTCGCAGTCCATTCGCGTCTGTGGCCTGGCTCTCTCTCTGGAATCCGCCGTCGCCAGGACTGTGCACAACAGCCGGAGAGTGTGTGGCTCCAGGTGATTCTGTCACTCTGGTACTGACGCCATCTTGCATTTCTTTCTTCTCTGGGCACTTCGGCTTAGGAAGTCGGGAATAAACTTGAGAAAAGACAGGCCCATGAGCAGTAAAATTTCTCTGTGGGTTGGGGGAGCCGGAACGCACCTCCATTGCTGTGGGAGAGAAGCTTCTGGAGTCCACCAGGGGAGGGCAGACCCCAGCCTCTGCTGGGGGTGAGGAGTGCCAGTTGTCTACCGGGGAGGAGAAGAGTAGGGCGTCTGGTGGAGGGGGCAAGCAGTTGATCTCTGCTGCGGAGGGGCACCTGGCATCCGTGGAGGAAGAAAGCCACCCATTGTCTGGAGGAGGGGATGGATACCTGACGTCCAAGGAGGGTGAGGAAGACTTTGGGACCGCTCGGGAAGGTGAGCTCCTGGCATTGGAAGAGGGAGACTTGCTCCTGCTATCCGCTAAGGCGCCTGGCCGCCTGGTGTCTACCGTTGAAGAAGCTGTGTTGCTTCCTCCGGAATACAAACGCCTCATATCGGTCACCGAATAGGAGGACCTGTTTCCTGCCAAGCAGGATGAGTGCTGGGTATCATCCAGGGATGAGAAGGAGTGGTTCTCTGTTCTGGAAGGAGCATCTTTCCTCCCTACCGGAGAACGTGAATGGATGCCACCTTTTGGCAAGGGCGGCACTTGTGTTGGCTTGGCCTTGAGCGGGGGAGGGAGCTGTGGTTTTGCTGGTGGTGGGGGAGGCTGCCTCTTCTCTGCCGGAGACTGGGACCTCCGGTTTTCTGCTGTTGTACCAGAAGAACCCCGAGGATCGGGAGAACAGGAGCGCTTGGCCTCCTCCGAGATAGTGGATTTCCTTCTCCCCGCTGGAGAAAAAGACTGCTTGGCGTTTGCTGGAGAACGGCATGGCTTGACATTCACAGTGGACACGTTGGAGGGTAAGGAATTCCTGAAAGGGGCAGAATGAAAAGTGAGGGCACCTTCTGGAGTTGAAATTAAGCGCCTGGTAGGTACGGGGGAACGGGAGGGCCTGGTTTCAGCAGAAGGAGCTGGGCCAGTGGCGTCCATCCCCACAAGTCCTTTCTCCCAGGCCTCAAGCAGCTTGGACACTTTAGAGGGGCTGCTGGCTCTGTTGCCTCCTCCCTCGAACTTCTGGGAGGCTGCTGACACTTTGCCGAAGGGCGTCTTCTTGACCGCATCGGGAGGGTTTTTCTTCCGCCGCAGCAAAGGGCTTGAGGCAGGGCCTCCTGGCTTGCTTTGATGGGAGCGGGCAACTTTCTCCATGATGGGATTAGGACAAG
Source organism: Rhabdophis nuchalis (assembly GCA_039707465.1). Classification (NCBI taxonomy): domain Eukaryota; kingdom Metazoa; phylum Chordata; class Lepidosauria; order Squamata; family Natricidae; genus Rhabdophis; species Rhabdophis nuchalis. The sequence goes on along the minus strand of CM077654.1, from coordinate 17,793,138 downwards.
GCAGGTCTTTTTCAGTGTCGGCCTCACTTGGAGGCTGCGGCTGCTTGTGGTTGCCTTCCCAAGGGCTTCCTCTGATTTTGCTGGAGTTGGAAGGGATAGGGTGGGAGAAAAGGAAAGCAAAAGATTAGTCCTGGCTGGGTCCCCACCCAGATTGCCCCCCAAACAGGTTGTTCCATGTCATTTTCCACAGAGCCTAGCCGATTCCGTCCTCCCTCCAATTTCCTTGAACTTGACTTAAACACAACAGCAGCAGCAGCAACAACAAAGCAGGCATACTGCAAAAAAAGGGGGCAGCTTTAAAGATTATTTTTATCAGAGATGCTTCTGGGTCTCGTCTAAAAAAACAAATCTAAGGCTTTGTGTGGAAGGGTCAGGGAAACCCCCCAAACAGGCTGAATTAACAGGCAGCATTCAAGGTTGGGCGGAAGAGACAGGGAGCGGTAGGAAGTGGGTTCCTACCGGTTCAGACTGGTTCGGCCGTGTAGGTGGTAACTCAGCCGGACACACACCCGAACTAGTTCTATCCTCGGCGGTGCCATTTTGATTTTCTGTTCTGCACATGCGCAGAACAATCTTCATTGGAAATTTATTTTTTCCTTTTCTAATGTTGTGTGTGTGCGCAGACCTTTTTAAGTGCAAATGCGCACACACACGGAATGTGCAAATATTTTATGTGCCAAATCAGTAGTAATACCAGCAGGAACCCGCCCCTAGATTGGACATCCTTTCCACCGCACCATATTGTGAGGGCCCCTAACAATGAAGGCCAAATTCTCAATGTACTCAACAGACTAATTAGGGCCCCCTCCATTGGAGCACAAATGGAGATAGACTTCAGAGGATAATTACAAATGCAGAAAAAATAATTATGGCCAACCTGCCTTCCATTGAGGACCTGTACACTGCACGAGTCAAAAAGAGGGCTGTGAAAATATTTACAGATCCTTCTCATCCTGGACATAAATTGTTTCTACTTCTACCCTCAAAACGACATTATAGAGCTCTGCACACTGGAACAACTAGACAAAAAGACCGAACACCATCACTTTGCTAAGCAAATAATTCTCTCACCACTGTCAAACTATTCACTATGTCTGGATTACTATTGCTGTTAGTCTTCTCATGGTTCCTATCACCCCTCTCCTCCCACTTATGACTGCAGGACTGTAATTTTGTAAGCTCTGTAAGCTTGTATTCTTATGATTTATATTGATAATGATTGTTTCCTGATTGCTTCTTTGTACCCTATGACTATCATGAAGTGTTGTACCTTATGATTCTTGATGAATGTATTTTATTCTCCTTATGTACACTGAGAGCATAGGCACCAAAGACAAATTCCTTGTGTGTCCAATCACACTTGGCCAATAAAGGATTCTGTTCTGTTCTGTTCTGTTCTACTCTATTCTATGCAGTGTCCCAGAGTTACATGATCTCCTTTTGTAACCTTTGACAAGCAAACTCAATAAGGAAGCCAGATTCACTTAACAACCACATTACCAATTTAACAACTGCAGTGATTCATTTAATAAACGTGGCAAACAATACACACTTAGCATATTTCTCACTTAACAACATAAATTTTGGATTCAATTATGGTCCTAGGTTGAGGACTACCTAGTAAGACAAAGCACCAATGTAAAAACAAAAAGGTGCAAGACTTTACATGCTGGTCAGAAAAAGGAGAAGAAATTTCAGCAAGAGCATTTAAGGTAGACCAGGCTTAAGAAAGAAACTATGGTGCATATAAGTAATAGTATAGAATAGAGCATAACATTATAGGTAATTGTAGTAGAGCAGGGGTAGTCAACCTTTTTATACCTACCGCCCACTTTTGTATCTCTGTTAGTAGTAAAATTTTCTAACCGCTCACCGGTTCCACAGGAATGGTGATTTATAAAGTAGGGAAGTCAGTTAAATTAAAAAAAGGAAAGTGCTTCAGTATCGGACAAAACCCCTACTGCCCAACATGAAAGCTGGAACGCCCACTAGTGGGCGGTAGGGACCAGGTTGTCTACCACTGTAGTAGAGTAATAAAGTGTAGTATATTGAATAGTAATAGTATAGTATAAACACTGTTATAGTAATAGTGCAACTGTAAGTCACCCAAAATCATTTGGTTGAGATGGATAGTCATAGAAATTAAGCAAATAAATAAAATAAATAGTAATTACATAATGATAGCATAGTAACTGTAATAGTATTTAATAATAATAATAATAATAATAATAATAATAATAATAATAATAATAATAATAATAATAATTTATTTATTTAAGAAAATGTATGTGGCCGTTAAGTGACTCCATGTGGCTTACAGTGATGAATTTATCATATCATATCACACTATTATCATAGTAATAGTACAGAGATAGCAATAGAAGAGAATTAGACAGAGAATGGAATAAAATAGAATTAGAGCAAAGAATAGAATAAAAATAGAATTAGAACAGAGAATAGAATAAAACAGAGGGTCAATTTAGACTAGTGATTAAGGCATCAGGTTAGAAATCAGGAGACAGTGAGTTCTAGTCCCAGCTTGGTGACTTTAGGCCAATCACCAGGAGGCCTCAGGTTCAAGTCCTGCCTTAGCCGTGAAAGCCAGTTGAGTGACTTTGGGCCAGTCACTCTCTCCCAGCCCAACCCACCTCACTAGGTTGTTGTTGTGGGGAATATAAGTGGAGGAGGTTGTTTTGGATAGGTTCACTGCCTTGAGTTATTTGTAAAAATGATGTAGGTGGGAAACAAATCAAATCAATAATTAGAATATAGAAAGCATTTTCTTATCACATTTATATGTAAATAAAGCATCTCCCCATATTTATATTCATATTTCCCTTACAGAGAAATGTAAAGAAAAGACCTGCACAGGGCCCAAAGCGTTAGGATCAATTTATGGGACAAAATAATTAAGCTTTTATATTGTTTTGTTTTACTTGTACGTCATGTGAAGTCACTCTATGGGCAGAATGGACAGCTTCTAAATCATAAAGAAATGAAGGGAGACTAGTATAGATCTATTTCAAGCTATTTAGCTCTCATCAGCTAGCCATATCCTTGCTGGGATTCGAACTTGGACTGCTTACATATTAGGCAGTTGTATTAACCTCTGAGCCACAAGTTCTCCTCCCTTTATCAGCTGAACCTCTAAGCCACAAGTTCTCCTCCCTTTATCATCAGGGGAGAGATTAAGTGTGTTTTTTCCCTCTTCTGTCAAAGCACCTGGTTTGCCCAAATATGGGAGACAGCATAATATTCATTTCTTTATCAGCAAAAATGTAACACAAAATGGCTTGTCGTGTAAGCAACTGCCTGGAAGGCTCCTGGAGCACCCCCACATCCCAGAATGATGTCCGTCATTTCAAAGTCCTAAGACATCTAGAAGGTGCCAGACTGAAGGGCCAGGAAATCTCTGGATAGTTTGCTAAACTGGTCCCAGGTTGAGACGTTCATGTTTTAAGCACAAAGGAACTGACTACATCTTAGCTTGATTATTGCAAAGCTCATTAACACTTGCTAATGTTTGACTGTAAACAACCTTGTAAACACATTCTGTTTCGCCCACTTTGCTCATTGTGGCATAGCATGGATCATCTGAAATGTCACCACTGGAATTTCATTTTGTCTTCAGAAGAAGAAAAAACACCTCCTTATGAGTCATTTTCCTATCCAAGCCGTGCTCAGCTGCAAAAATCATGACGTTCTGGCACTGCTTACAAAGACATACTAATAAAAAGGAAAAGATCCCAATTTGGAAAACAAGTTACAAAACAGAAACCAATAAGGGGTACTTGGTGCCCTTCTTGCAGATGTTTCATTTTCCAAATTAGGTAATATCATCAGTGCTACAGTAAGGAACCTTGAGCTACAAATATTCTCCTCCATGAGAAAACAATAAAGAAATAGGAAGGGAAAATAATTTGGGGTACAAAACAGCAAAGGACAGAGAGAATGGTGCCTACTCTGTCAACCTACACAATATATGTATTTGTTCGTTTGTTTTATAGTCCATTTTTCATTCAGAAGCTCAGATGAGAAGCAAAGCTTAAAAACCGAACAGGCTTTCCAAATTCATTTGCTTTAACAAAAGGAAACATCTGAAATAAGTATCAAAACTCATCTCTTACATTTTTCACATACAGTGGAAGACTATAGAAAGCAAGAAGGGAAAAAAGAACGCCTCTGAACACACGCAGAGTGCATTTGTCTCACTTAAAGAGTCACTCCATAAAACACAAACATTGAGATTGAGAGGTAGGTCAGTAATTTCAAAATGCTTCTGATCGGCTCAGACTGCTAAGAGATTTCTATCCCACTCAAACAATATTGGTGTGAAGAGAATAGGAGAAGGGGGCATGATGCATGCCTCCCCACCATATATGGAAAAAAGACAGGATATAAATCTAATAGAACCTGGGCTGTAAAGCTGACAAGCCCAGGTTCGAGATCTGAGCATAGTGCAATGGGGTGAGCTCTTGTTCCTCGTCCCAGCTCCTGCCCACCTAGCACTTCGAAAGCATGCAAATGCGAGTAGATAAATAGGTACCATTTCAGAGGGAAGATAAGAGTTTTCCGTGAGCCTCGGCGTATAGTCATGCTGGCCAGACGACCATGGAAAATACCTTTGGGCAACCCTGGCTCCCTTGGCCAAGAAACAGAGATGAGCACTGCGCCTTAGAGTCGGACACAACTGGACAAGGAAATCTCTACCTTTGCCTTTTATACATCTAATAACATAATGAATTGCTTTCTATTTAACTTACAAAAACCCTGCCAATGACCTAACCATGACTATATAAAAACAAGCGATGAGAAAGCTTATAAATCTACTCATTTAAAAAGGCATTTAAAAAAATTCAACACAATAAAACCAGAGCATGACAGAACAGAATAAAATAAAAGAACAGGAAGTGTCAGAAATAACTGCATGAAGTAGGTTGCAGGTTGTTCCCTGGCTACATTACAACAGAGAAGGGATCAGGCTAATCTCTCTCTCTCTCTCTCTATCTCTCTAGCTCAAGAAGCTCCTCCTAGAAAGTCCAAACTGCCAACATATTTTTGTAGTTTCAAACAAACTGGGCCTCTGTTGTACAGATTAGAAATCCTTTAGAACAGGGGTCTCCAACCTTTGCAACTTTAAGTCTGAAGGACTTCAGCTCCCAGACTTCTCCAGCCAGCAAAGCTGGCTGGAGAACTCTGGGAGCTGAAGTCCCTTCAGACTTAAAGTTGCAAAGGTTGGAGACCCCTGCTTTAGAACTAGGGGCATCTAAGTTTTTTTAAAAAGCCAAGGTAGTGATTGCAGCTATGTCACTCAAGCCCCACCCCTCTTGTCAAAAGGGGCAGAGAGCATCTGTTGTCACTGATACCATCTTTTTTTTACTCTCCCGGAGATACTGTATATCAGACATTAACCCACACTGTATATCGGACATTAATGCAATTGAGTGGGTTGAGACGTATTTCACGAGAAGAGTCCTCCACTCCTCTACTCACAATAGAATTCCCTATGCCAACGGGCTTGCAATTTTGGGGGTTGGTCAATCTACGGCGCCTGCAGTCCAATCTAAGTATAGTACACAAAATTGTCTACTACAACATCCTAACTGTCAACGACTTCTTCAGCTTCAACCACAATAATACACAAGCAAACAATCGATGCAAACTCAAGGTAAGCCGCTCCAAACTCAATTGCAGAAAATACGACTTCAGCAACAGAGGGGTCAACAAGAGGTCCGTAAAGGGGGCGTGCATAAGCACACCAGCGTGCCTACTGTTCCTGTCTTACTGTCCCCATTTATCTGTATTTACTTCCTTTGTTCATGTTTAAGTTCATACCTATACTTGTTATCTTGTGCATGTTTGACCAACAAAGAAACAAACAAATAAATAACCTTGTTTACAGCTTCTTCCATCTTTATTTTTGATTGAATAGAGTTAAATGTAGCCATAGTTCAGGGGTCTGCAAAGTTGGCTCTTTGAAGACTGGTGGACTTCAACTCCTAGAATTCCCCAGCCAGCCTGGCTGGCTGGGAATTCTGGGAGTTGAAGTCCACCAGTCTTCAAAGAGCCAACTTTGCAGACCCCTGCCATAGTTCATAACACCTTAACCCAAAATAAAAAGAACTGAAGAGTTTCAGTTTCAGTTTATTTGGATTTATATCCCGCCCTGTCTCCCCGAAGGGACTCAGGGCGGCTCACAGGCAAATATAAAACAATACAATAAATACAATACAGTGTTAAAATGAAATTAAATTAACTAGCCTGTGCTAAAATATAACTAAAAACTTTTAAAATCCCCTACCAAATACAGTTAAATTATTTCTAGTCTAAAATCTAGGCTAAAGTCTAAGCTAAAATCTAAAATCTAAGCTCTAAGCTAGGCCAGTTAGGTGAAAGAAGTGTGTTTTCAGTGAACGGCGAAAAAGGCGAAGGTCCGTGATAGTACGAAGTTCGGGGGGTAGGTCATTCCAGAGAGCCGGTCCAGCCACAGAGAAGGCCCCCCCCCTGGGCGCCGCCCGCCGGCATTGACCGGCAGACAGCACCCTGAGGAGGCCCTCCCTGTGGGAGCAGACCAGTCGAAGGGAGGTATGCGGTAGGAGACGGTCCCGCAAATAATTGGGCCCTGTGCCATGGAGCGTTTTAAAGATGGTGACCAGCACCCTGAAGCGCACCCGGAAAGCCACCGGCAGCCAGTGCAGCTCACGCAGGAGAGGTGTTACGTGGGAGCATCGTGAGGCTCCCAAAATCCCCCACATGGCCGCATTCTGGACCAACTGGAGCCTCCGGGTGCACCTCAAGGGGAGCCCCATGTAGAGAGCATTACAATAGTCTAGGCAGGACGTAACGAGTGCTTGAGTAACTGTGCGTAGCGCGTCCCGGTTGAGTAAAGGGTGCAACTGGCGTACCAGGCGGACCTGGTAAAAAGCCCCCCTGGTCACGGCCGTCACATGGTCATCCAAGGAGAGCCGTGAGTCCAGGAGGACGCCTAAGTTGCGAGCCCTCTCCACGGGGGCTAGTGACTCGCCCCCGATGGCCAGCATTGGAGTCAGCTGGCTGTGCCGGGGTGCTGGAAACCACAGCCACTCGGTCTTGGACGGGTTGAGCCGAGGCTTCTTGGATGAGAAGCGAAACGTCTTCAAGGAAACAGAGAGTCCAGTTTGCCTTTTGAAAAAAGCACTTTTGAGACAAACAATAAAAAGAGAAACATGGTTGTGAGTTTACCCACGTTTACGCCGATAAAAAAAATACTCTTGTGGAATTTGAAACATCATCAAATGCACAGAATATCCCATGCTGAAAATGACACCAAGTATCTGCATCTGACATTTGCTCTCCATAGTCATCTAATCCTCCGAGGGAGGGATGGGCAACTGTGGCCCCTTTACAACCTCTGAACCTCAACTCCCAGAATTCGCCCGCTAGCATTAGCCTTATAAAAATGTAATCTTTGCTGCAAAGCAGAATTAAAACATGCTAAATAGTGTTTACCCAACCTTGTGTATCCCATGCATATTCAATAGATTTATTATGTTGTGCAAACCAAGTCCTGAAATGACCAGCCTGAAAATCAAGATTACCATCAAACGTTTAGCAAGGCCCTCTATTTCTCCACCTCTACTATAGTACAACTGTTCTGCTTCTATTTTGTTTTGTTCTATTTCACACAAAAAGCTAAATTTTCAATGCAATTCCTCTTTTCCTGGTAGCACACAAACAGCATTTTTAGGGGAAATCTCCAATGCAGTGTTATGGCATGCTGGCATGCTGGCTGGGGAATTCTGGGTGTCCACACATCTTAAAAGTTGCCAAGGTTGAGAAATACTGTCCTAATGTCCAAATCTCCATCGGCAGGAGGGCCTAGAGTAGACCACCGTGGTGGCACTGTGGTCAAAATGCACTACTGCAGGCTAGCTCACTGCTCACTCCAGGAGTTCGATTCTGAGCCACTCAAGGTTGGCTCAGCCTTCCATCCTTCCAAGGTGTGTAAAATGAGGACCCAGATTGTTGGGGGCAAGAGGCTGACTTTGTAAACTGCTTAGAGAGGGCTGGAAAGCATGGTGAAGCAGTATATAAGTGCTAGTGCTAGTGATGCAGTGTGGATTCTGATCAACACACCTTTGTCCTAGCAGGAAATGCAGCTGTTTCAGAACCTGCCAGGTAAAACAAAATAACAAAATAACAAAACCAAAACAAAGACAAAAGCCAAAGCCACCGAGCGCTTGCTGTAGTTTCATCCAGAATGGTTGAATGACTCTCTTAAGATCCAGCTGAGCCAGATTGACACAGCCCTTCATTTGCAGTGTCCAAGAAGCAGGTTACGCCATTCCGTTTAAGATGCCTTAACCTACTTAGCAGGAAGCGGTTGTTAATTTCCAGGATGAGTCAGGCTTATGCTTGTGTATGAGATGCTGGGTGGCAGCGGCAGCAGCAGCATTCCACATCCCTCAGCCTCCACCAAAGGAGCCACTTCCTTTCTACTTCTAAAAAAGAGCTGATCTTTTTTTCTTATACCTGTACAGCAAGACCCAGGTGTTCAAGGTCACAACCTATTTCATCCATGTTGGATCCCAATGCTTCCCTATGGAAACAATTTCTTCCAAGCCTGTTGTGGCCCACCAGCAGTCAACGGAGCTGGCAGCAGATTCGAACAGTGAGGAGGTTGGGGAGGAACATGGGCCAGTCCTGGATTCTGGGGAAGGCTCTGATGAGGGCTCTGTGTCGGAGGCAGAGAGGGGGCCAGGGCCGTCTGACAGTTATCAGCTGCCTTCAGAGTCAGACATCAGTGAGGCAGACGAACAGCTGGAGCCTGTTCCCAGTGTGCGCATGCACAAAGTTGCCAGATGAAGGGAACAGCTAAGGAACAAGGGTCGACTTGAGAGTAAGGTCACAGGTGGACAATGAAGGGCCCCTCCCAGAGGAAATAAAAGAGGAGCGAAAGGGGAGTGGAGTTTGCAGGAGACAATTTAGTTCGCTTAATTGGTTCATGACTCTCCGAGACTCCTTGCCAAGTTTTGCCGATATTGGCCTGGCAGCTCTCCAAGCCAGATAAGGTCTGTGGCTGCAAATCCTCCCTTGAAAGACTTTGCTGGATGTGGATGAGCAGAATTCACAGTCAATTAATAAAAGGGGTTTTGGACAAGACGTTTGCTTCATGCTCTTGGGAAGCCTTGGTCAGAACAAAGCCTCCTTGTGGTGATGTGAGCACAGCGCATGCAGAGGCTTGCCACTAACACCAAGGTACATCTGCAAAATGAAGGGGAAGCAGAAGCAAACACAAAGACACACAGAGACACACAAAGCTTTGCCTTGTGTACAGAAGAAAAATACATATACCTCTTGCAACCCCTGCTGCGGGTCCAAAAGTTGGAAAGAACTCCACAACCCATACTTCACATTTTTTCTCTAATTTGGTTTTTAAATGTAGTAAGTGTGCTTAAGGGTTTTTAAAGGCTGTAGGAAGTTAGCACCCACCCCTCTCCCAGAAAAATAAAATCTTTTAGGAAATATTAAATTTGTGACTTTTCTGCAGGAGAAAATCGCTCAGATACAGAACGAGCTAGCCCCCATTGCTGGTCCAGTGGAGTGCCGCGAGGCGGATCTTGTTTGGGAGGAGTTTGACTCCGTTGCTTCCGATGATATGGACAGGTTACGTGGGCGACTGCGAGCCACCACATGTTTATTGGACCCGTGTCCCTCCTGGCTTGTACTGGCATCCTGGGAGGTGACACGAGGCTGGCTCCAAGAGGTTATCAACGCATCCTTGAGTGAAGGTTCCTTGCCTGCTTCCCTAAAAGAGGCTATGGTGAGGCCCCTCCTTAAGAAGCCCTCTTTGGATCCAGCTCTTTTAAACAACTACCGTCCAGTCTCCAACCTTCCCTTTTTGGCGAAGGTTGTTGAGAGTGTGGTGGCACAACAGTTTCCCCGTCACCTGGAGGAAGTTGATTATCTAGACCCGCGCCAGTCCGGCTTTCGGCCCGGGCATAGCACCGAGACGGCATTGGTCGCGTTGGTCGATGATCTCTGGAGGGCCAGAGATGGGGGTTGTTCCTCCATCCTGGTCCTATTAGACCTCTCGGCGGCTTTCGATACCATCGACCATGGTATCCTATTGCATCGGCTGGGGGGGTTGGGGGTGGGAGGCACCGTGTTACGGTGGTTCTCCTCCTACCTCTCTGGCCGATCGCAATTTGTGTTGGCAGGAGGGCAGAGGTCGACCTCGAGACCCCTCACATGTGGGGTGCCTCAGGGGTCGGTCCTCTCGCCTCTCCTGTTTAATGCATATATGAAGCCGCTGGGTGAGATCATCCGTGGTTTTGGGGTAGAGTACCACCTGTACGCTGATGACACCCAGCTGTACATATCTACCCCAAACCACCCCAACGATGCCGTAGCGGTGATGTGCCAGTGCCTGGAAGCCGTGCGGACCTGGATGGGAAGTAACGGACTCAGGCTCAACCCGACCAAGACCGAGTGGCTGTGGTTTCCGGCTGCCCGATTCAACCAGATGATTCCATCTCTGGCCATAGGGGGCGAACATCTTGCCCCTGTGGATGGGGTGCACAACTTGGGTGTCCTCCTGGATACCCGGCTGTCCATGGAAGATCAAGTGACAGCCGTGGCCAGGAGGGCGTTTTACCAGGTCTGCCTGGTACGCCAGTTGCGCCCCCTATTGGATCGGGACGCCCTTCGCACAGTCACTCATGCTCTCGTGACATCCCGACTGGATTATTGCAACTCTCTCTACATGGGGCTCCCCTTGAGGTGCACCCGGAGGCTTCAGTTGGTCCAGAACGCAGCCGCGCGAGCAATTATGGGCACCTCTAGGTTTGCCCACGTAACACCGCTCTTGCGCGAGCTGCACTGGCTACCTGTCGTCTTCCGGGTGCGCTTCAAGGTGTTAATTATCATCTTCAAAGCGCTCCATGGCTCGGGACCTAGTTATCTGCGGGATCGGATCCTGCCTCATACATCCTCACGGCCGATACGCTCCCACAGAGAGGGACTTCTCCGGGTGCCGTCCACTAGACTTTGTCAGCGGGCGACGCCCAGGGGAAGGGCCTTCTCTGTGGCGGGCCCAGCCCTCTGGAACGACCTTCCCCCCGATATTAGGACAACCACGGACCTCCGCTCCTTCCGCTTAAAATTAAAGACACACTTTTTTCGCCTGGCCGGCCTTGGGTAGTCTCTTTTTAGGTTAGGGGTTTTTAGGGGTAATTTTTAGTTTAGTATATGGGTTTTAGCGCAGGAATAATTTAATTTACTTTTAATTTTGTAGTTTGTATTCTGTACTTTGTTCTTTGTATTTTTAATTGCCTGTGCCCCGCCTCGAGTCCCCTTGGGGAGAGAGAGCGGGTTATAAAATTAAATTATTATTATTATTATTTAAAAGGACAGAATATTTCCCCTAAAAGAGAGGCAGAAAATCACCCCCATCACCCACCTTTGTCAATGGGCCATTAGTTAGTATTTATGTATGTTTATTGCTTTAAATTTTGTATTTTTTCTAACTGTTTTTAATTCCCTGTGCCCCGCCTCGAGTCCCTTCGGGGAGAGAGAGCGGGTTATAAATAAAAATTATTATTATTATTATTATTATTTATTATTATTGTCCACCATTAAACCATCTTTCCAATCAGCCACCATCTTTCCAGTGTTTTTCTCCCCACTTGGAACTGAACCCAGATGGACATTTCTTCCCACACCATGGTGTGAGGTTTTCCACTTAAAAACAGGAGAGTTGATAGGACTGAATTGCAGCATCATTTTTTAAAAATTTCATTCAGGAAGGGGTCCTCACCCTGAAGGTTAACCCCCACATACGGCCTTTCAGCAGCCAGTTGCTCATCTCTGCTTAAACGACCCTATGATTTACTACAGTGAATCAATCTGGCCATTGAATCCTGCAAGCTATACAGGTTTCAAGGGACCTAGGTACTTGCAAGACCGCCTCCTACCAAATACCAACCTTCAACTAGTCCGCTCCCACAGAGAGGGCCTCCTCAGGGTGCCGTCAGCCAGTCAATGTCGGCTGGCGACCCCGAGGGGGAGAGCCTTCTCTGTGGCAGCTCCTGCCCTCTGGAACGACCTGCCCCCTGACCTCCGCACTGCTACGGACCTGCACCTGTTCCGCCAAGCCCTGAAGACCCATCTTTTTCGTACGGCCGGCCTGGTGTAGCTTTTAATCTGGTTTTATTGGGGTTTTTATTGTGCATTTTAGAGCAGGCTTAGTATTTAATTTATTTTTAGCATAGGTATTTATATTGATGTTTTTATTATTGTTTTTTATCATTGCCTGTTCACCGCCCTGAGTCCCGTAAGGGAGAAAGGGCGGTATACAAATTCGAATACAATTACAAAAATTACAATTCATCATCCCCCTAGTCCAGAGATGGGCAACAATGACAACTTTACAACCTGTGGAGTTCAACTCCCAAAATGCTTAAGCAAGCCGTGCTGGCTCAGGAATACTGGGAATTGAAGTCTACGGGTCATAAAGAGGCCATAGTTTCCTGCTCCTGCCCTGGTCTATTTTACATCTCTGGAATGTCTTGGCCATTTAGGGACTAGCAAGGGCTGATTTTTCTCAGTGGTTTTCCTATCAAGAGCACCTTACTACTGCCATCTGCTGTTTAGCATAAGCACCTGCAAATGGATTGTACATGACCAGAATCAGATGGAAGGCTAATTCATTTTCAGGGAGCTTTTATTCTTAGACCTTGAATAGGCTGCAATTGATTTTAAAAAAAAATAATAATATTCAAATTCTGGTTACTTGATATATTCTGGGATTAATGGTGGCTAAAAAAAATTGTTCATTCCTCTCCCCAAACATGGGGAACTGAAATTACTATCAGAGAAATAGGAAAGTGAGAAAAACAGATTTTGAGAGATCTATTCATATGGTAATGACTAGATTTTACAAAAAAATAATAATTAAGATTTATTTTCCTACCATGAACCAGCTAAGAATGCTATTATATGTGAATTACGGTCTATCGGTTTGATGCTTCATAGAACACATAGAACATGCTATAACAGTGTTTCTCAATCATGACTACATGAAGATGTGGGGACTTCAACTCCCAGAATTCACCACCCACCCAGCAACTCCTAATTCCGGGCACTGAAGTCCATATATCTTCAAGTGTCAAAATTGGGGGAAACTGTTCCACATTCTATCTTTCCTCTCTATTGCCATTATTTCTGCTCACTCTTTTCAGCAGCAATCACAAACTGATGGTCCATGGACCACTGGGGGTCCTAGAGAAAATGTTGGTGGTCCACAGAAAAATTATTTGCATTTTTTATATTGCACTAAATCAGGGGTCCTCAAATGACACATATCTATGTGTAGTGAACGTTTGTGTTGCTGCAGGGAGTCTTTTTGTGTGGGTCGGAGGAGGGAAGAAATTCTGACTTGGGGTCTGCTTCAGCCTCCTGGTGTGGGGCTTTGGGCGAAGGCTGGAGAGAAGCACTGCTGGTGGCAAAGAACAGGAAGGCCTTGTTCCAGTGGGACTTCATCATGGCCTGACTGACCATCTTAGCCCCGCTGAGCCTCCAGGGGCCGGTACCTGGCCTTGCACTCCCACAGGTCTTCCCTCTGCTTGGAAAACCTATGCTCGTAGTCCTCAGTGCGGTGCTTCTGCTGAGCCTCCTTCTCGGTCAGATCCAATTTGAACTGAGCCAGCTGTTTTGCCAAATCTTTCTTCTGGTGGCTGTTTAGCTCCAACAATTGCTTCCTGTTGGGGCCCTAAGTAACCTGGGCAGGGAGGTGAGGAGTGGCTGGGCGGGGAGGGGTGAGTAGGGGCTGGCGAGGCGCCTCTCAATGTGAGTGACATCCAGTTGGCCACGTCTATCCAGTCCCATGACCACCTAGCCACGCCCACACAACCGGTCATTAGGCAGATCATATTAGTGGTCCATAGTATTTAAAATTATGAATTTAGTGGTTTCTGAGGTCCAAAAGATTGGTGACCCCTGCTTTTAAGGATGAGTGTTTCAGCTAATCACATATGGTTCTGCATTATTGTCAACTACTTGGAAGAAATCTCCTTTTGTTTTTTCCCACTTTACAGGGCTAATCCTGTAAGGAAGGCAGGAAGGAAACATTCTGGTGTTGTTTCTAGCCTCATCTTTATTGCCCTGCTTACAGAAACTGCCTCTCCGGTTAACCCTTATTGCATTGTAACAGCTAAGGCGAAGCGCCCATCGACCTGAGTGACGTTGAGTTGGCCACACCCACCCAGTCACATGACCACCGAGCCCCTCCTACCCAGCTGGTCATGAGGGCAGAGAACCAATTGTTAAATTATTTGAATTCCACCACTGACTGTCTTGTTGCTAAAGATGTGTAAACCAGATACCCTTCACTCCAGTAAGTGTTAAGGCAATATGGCTGATTCATAGTAAAGTACCTTGGCCCTGGGGCTTGTTGTAGGCTAAGATTAACCACATGTGGGCTAATTGTTTGGAACAATTGTCTGGATTAGTATTTACACAGCCCACGTACAATCCGCCCTCCAAAAGCCAAGTCAAAAATATCATTTAAACAGGTCTGCTGGATTTTATCCGGTATGTAGGTATTACACACCTTTTTACAATAGCAGCCATGGCACGAATTCTCAATCAAGTCATCTTGGAAAATTATAAGATGTTTTAAAAATAATAATATCATCCAGTACCCATCATTTTATACTTAGGTGTAAAATATGTGGAAGCATTTCCAATAAGTATCTTGTTCTCAGCATGAAGGTGAGAAATAAAAACTGATGTTAAAATTGCGGTTTAGCAGAAGCTGTCATGAGACTATGAGATTCAGCCCAGCAGCAGTCTCTATATTGGAGACACTAAAATCAGGAGGAAGCATCTGTTTATTTATTTCTTTATATCCCACCTGTATTATTTTTACAAACAATTCAAGGTGGCAAACATATTCAATACAATTATCCCTACAACAACAATCCTCTGGGGTGGGTTGGTCTAAGACCGAGTGATTGGCCCAAAGTTGTTGTGGCCCACAGTGGAGCTGGCAGCAGATTCGGACAGTGAGAGGGTTGAAGAGGAACATGGGCCAGTCCTGGAGTCTGGGGAAGGCTCTGAGGAGGGCTCTGTGTCGGAGGCAGAGAGGGGTCCACAACCGTATGCCAGTTAACAGCTGCCTTTAGAGTCAGACAGCAGTGAGGCAGACGAATGGCTGGAGCCTGTTCCCAGTGTACACATACACAGAGTTGCCAGGCGAAGGAAACAGCTAAAGAACAGGGGTCGACTTGGGAGTAAGGCCATAGTTGGACGATGAATGGCCCTTCCCAGAGGAAATAAAAGAGGAGCAAAGGGGAAGTGGAGTTTGCAGGAGACAATTAGTTTGCTTAATCGGTTCGTGACTCTCTGAGACTTTTGGCCAAGTTTTGCAGATATCAGCCCATCAGCTCTTTAAGTCTTTAACAAGAGATAAACCTAGTGGAACATGATGGAATAAATAAGTAAAGCCAAGTGCAAAATAAAAAGATAGGGAAATACTGAAAATTTATCTGTAGCACTAATGCCAAGTGAATTTCTCCAGAAAGGTAATTCCATAGATGGAGAATAAGTAATAGAAGAGGTTTTGGTTTTTTTGTGTGGCAGTCAACTTATGCCATTTGAAATCATGAAAGCAACTGAAGGGCTCACTGATGATGTGATAGAGATAGGACAAAATAATTTTGCAGGAAAACTGTCCCCAAGTTTAATCTTTTTTGTTGTTGTTGTTGTTCATCAGAACTTAGTCAAAAGCACCCACAATAGTAAGAGCAGTGAAATAACATGGCAATTCTAGGTTCTGGTTCACACATCATACTAAGCTAAAGGGTGCTTTGTTGTGTTCTGACTTATTGTGTCAGAACCTAACAACTGTGAATGCAGTACTGCAGGCTACTTCTGCCACCTGCCAGCTGCCTGCAATTTGGCAGTTCAAATTTGGCATCCACTCACTAGTTTTACTTAAGGGAGGAACCATCACTCAGTAGAACATATCTTGCATGGGAAAAGACCCAACTGCTCTATACTCAGATCAAAACAGATCTGATAGCAGCAGAGATCTGATCCATCCAGATCAGAGGTGGTATTCAGCCGTTTCAGACCAATTCACCAGAAACGGTAGCGGAAATCGTGGATGGGCCTGCCCACCCACCCCAACTCTATGTCATCCTATTTAGGCACGGTTTTGAGGCCGGGCGCATGTATGGAATATGCGGGTGCCCGTAAAGAGAGCGGGTGCATGCGCAGCGAACCAGTGATAACAAAATGTGAAACCCACTGTTGATCCAGATGCACTAAAGTTGCACTTCCAGTAGAACCAGAAAACAAAATCCTAAGCTTGCTGATCAAATAGTTTGAACAGCTAATGAAGGAGGGCAAGGCAGTTGCCTACTGAATCCTTTACTGACTACTGTACAACAGCCTTCCCAAATCTGGATATATGGGATTTAATTCCCAGAATTGTCAACAACAATAATTTGGGGAGTTAACATTCACACATCTGGAAACAAAATCTAAAGACTGATTTACACAATTCTTACCCATCCCTGTGTTCTCCCAGCTATATTTGAGTTTAATTCCCATAATTATTAACCAACAGACTTAGCATTAAATAGGAATTATGGGAGTTGACCTCCTTAAAATTGAGAAGGCAAAAGATCGGAGAAGAGTGGCTTAAAATGAAGGGAAGATTCTATCTAAATGACCATTAATTTTCAAGAACAGTTCCTTTAGCTCTTGTTGCAAAATACTGTATATACGGTAGATAGATAGATAGATAGATAGATGATAGATAGATAGATAGATAGATAGATAGATAGATAGATAGATAGATAGATAGATAGATAGATAGATAGATAGATAGAAAGAACAAACCAGATTGGCCTAGTATCCCTAAAAATCCCTTCCATGTGTGGTCATTGTACCACAAAGCTGCCAAATGCATTAATTTCTTTTAAAATATAGCCCTTAAGCTACGTAAAGGGTTGCCCATCTATCATTAAGTTCTTGTCATTCTGTAGTGACTCCTATGGTGATTTGTGACATTGAGTCAGTCTTGACTCCTAGGCAAGTCCATGCAATTTTCTTGGCAACACTTTTCAAAGTGGTGAGTTGTCTTTTTCCGAGGATTGTCTACAGTAGCAGAGACTGTGACTAGCCTCAAATCACCCAGTGGTTTCATGCTTAAAGCAGAGCTAAAACTCCCCATCTTCTGCTTTCTAGCCCAGAGCCTTTAAAGACTAAACCAAACTGATTTTCTCCTGAACGGTAGTGCTACAAAAACAAACACTAGAGATTAGGCCAATCCTTCCGGAGTAGTTTCAATAATCCACTGCTAAAGTTAGGTTAATGAAAGAATGATGGGCGTATGCATTCCTTGTTCGTTTCCTTTCTTCTGCTTAATTCACCATTTATAATTTCAAATGTATGGCCTCATTCATATTACATAAAGCCTTAGTTCAAAGAGGACACATGTTTGTGTATCCTGCCAACCTAAAACCCAAGGAATCCAGATATTTTGAGCTGCCTATCTCAAAAATAAAAGGAGGTATGATCACCATCAACATCACCAGCATCTGTCAGGCCCCATGCCACTGGGAAAGTCTAAGGAGATGAGAAGTACCATACATTTCAAGAAAATCTCTTTAATGCCTCTTTAATTTATCTCTGGGATAAATACAGAATTTTGGAAACTGTAAGAGGCATCTCCTAAACCAGGGGTAGTCAACCTTTTTATACCTACCGCCCACTTTTGTATCTCTTGTTAGTAGTAAAATTTTCTAACCGCCCACCGGTTCCACAGTAATGGTGATTGATAAAGTAGAGGTCAATTAAATTAAAAAAAGGAAAGTGCTTTAGTATCGGACAAAACCCCTACCGCCCACCATGAAAGCTGGAACGCCCACTAGTGGGCGGTAGGGACCAGGTTGACTACCACTGTCCTAAACCAAGGGTGTCAAACTGGATTTCTTTGAGGACTGGATCAGCATTGTAGTTCGCCTCCAAGGACCGGGCAGGGGGGCGGCAGGGGGAAGACAGGACGCACGCCTTCTGCTCGCCAAAATGGGGCATGGGGGTGCACTTAGCCCCCCCCCCCACACACACACACACCTTTTTCAGCCTGAATGGCCTCCTGCAACACTTTGCCAGCCAAAACAAGGCACAGGAGAACCAGCACTTTGTGTGCTGCAGGAAGCTATCCAGGCTGAAAACGGGGCAGGGCCCCCCACACATGCGCACCCTGTTTTGGCTGCCAGAGGCACCGCAGGCCAGATATAAGCACCCATGGGCCAGATACAGACCACATGCCTTGTGTTTGACACTCCTGTCCTAAACTCATTTATGTAAAGGTAAAGGTTCCCCTTGCACATGCGTGCTAGTCATTCCCAGCTCTGGGGACAGTGCTCATCTCTGTTTCAAAGCCGAGGAGCCAGCACTGTCCGAAGACGTCTCCGTCGTCATGTGGCCGGCATGACTCAACACTAAAGGCGCACAGAACAATGTTACCTTCCCACCAAAGGTGGTTCCTATTTTTCTACTTGTATTTTTTACATGCTTTCGAACTGCTAGGTTGTCAAAAGCTGGGACAAGTAATGGGAGCTCACTCAGTTACACGGTGCTAGGGATTCGAACCGCCAAACTGTCGACCTTCTGGCCGCAAGCTTAGCATCTTAGCCACTGAGCCACCACGTCCCAAGACTCATTTATAGGGCGTTAATTAAGGCAAACTCTTGGCAGAGTTACTATTGATGAGGTAAGCTGACCCACCCATGGCAGCCTTTTCCATTCCTTTCCCAGGCACCCCGTAATCTCTCCCGGGTTCATCCTGAACGCAGTTCCATAACTCCCAAAAGTTATTAACAAAAACAAAAAACACCGGGTTAGAGAAGGTTGCCACACAGTAGTTAGAGTAGCAAGAAAGACTAAATCCAGGTTACTAAAGTAATTGCTATGTTCACATAACATTCTTCTGCATCAGGACAAAACAGCAGCTGGAGACTTTGGATTCCACCCTTGCAATTAAATCCTATACTGCCCTACTACCATAAAAATGCATGCTTTATCCATTAATCTTTTGGCTACAACAACAACAACCACAAAAGAGGCTAATTATTGATGGTAACAGTACTGAAACAGGAAAAGGAGTCATAACAACTGATTTTAAGATGAGGGAAAAGGCTGCACAGGTAGACCTCGACAGACAGCCACAGTTGAGATCAGAATTTTGGTTGCTGGTTAATGTGATTATTATGCCAGTGACCACATGACCAGATTTTATTTTATGGGGGGGGGGGAAACCCTGGTTGTTAAGTGAAGCAAGAGTTGTTAAAAGAATCCAGTTTCCCCAACTGATTTTGGAAACTGGCGGGGAAGGCTGCAAGTAGAAATCATGTGTGACCGCAAGATGCTACAACTCTGTCAAAGACCTTGGAGTGCTCATCTCTAATGATCCAAGTGCCAGAGCCCACTGTAACAACATTGCCGAAAAGGCACTAAGAGTTGTTAACCTAATCTTGCGAAGCTTCATCTCCGGTAACATTGTACTGCTAACCAGAGCATACAAAACATTTGCTAGACCAATTCTCGAATACAGCTCATCTGCCTGGAACCTGCACTGCATATCAGACATTAATGCAATTGAGCAAGTCCAGAGGTATTTCACAAGAAGAGTCCTCCGCTCATCTGCTCACAATAGAATCCCTTATGCCACCAGGCTTGAAATTTTGGGTTTAGACAACTTAACTATGCCACCTTCGGTCTGACCTAAGCATAGTACACAAAATTGTCTGCTACAATGTCCTACCTGCCAGTGACTACTTCAGCTTCAACCACAACAATACACGAGCACACATTAGACACAAACTTAAGGTAAACCACTCCAAAATAGATTTCAGATAATATGACTTCAGCAACAGAGTAGTCAATGCCTGGAACACACTACCTGACTCACTGGTTTCTTCCCCAAACCCCCAAAACTTTAACCTTAGACTATCTACTGTTGACCTCACCCCATTCCTAAGAGGTATGTAAGGGTCGTAAGCGGCGCGCTTAAGAGGTATGTAAGGGGCGCACCAATGTGCCTACCATCCCTGTCCCAACGTTCCCTTTTATTCATATCCATTTCATTCATTCAAAATCATGTTTATACTTATATATGTTATCTAGTACATGCTTGACGAAATAAATAAACAAATAAATAAATAAAACAAGCCAGCTGCCAAGCGTCCAATTATGATCACATGACTGTGGGATGGTGCAATGGTCGTAACTTCAAAGATGGGTCGTAATTCACTTTTTGCAACTTCCAACTTTTGTAACTTCCAACTGTGGTTAAACAAACAATTGTAAGTCAAAGACTACCTATAGGCATATGATAATGGAGTTCTTTGCATGCAAAAGTTTGGTCCAGTTTGGTCTCTGAGATTTCCCTAAATCTCAACCTTGGATCTTCAACTGGACAGTGTGGAAGAAGCATTTGGGACACTGGCTGGGATGACTTGTCTGATCCTACCTGCAGGATGAATTGACACCCAGGCAATTTCCTGCTTTTTCTCCCCAAAAGACCACTGCATAGTCTCTATAGACACCAGGAAGTCACCAGGTAGCAGCTGCTGTAATACTTCCTGTCCTCTAATCTCCCTTTTCCCTTCTCATTTTGTACTGCAGTTATTAGACGGTATGTTCTTTACTCTTCCATTATCATAGAAAATTGTAGGTCTTTAGAAGTCTTCCAACTGGACAGCATTAGCAGCATGTGAGGAAAGGAAAGGGAAACAAGTTTTTATTCTATAGCCAACACATTTTGGATTAAATTCATCTTTCTGTGGGGGGGGGGGGGGGAAGAGAATCCAAAAAAGTCAGAGAATAAAGATGTTCTTTGCAGAGATTTTCCTTTCTTTTGCTTCTTCTGTCAGAGTTAAATTATTACAATTACACCCAGGCACCCATTCATTTAACGTCTATCCTATTTTTTATTTCAGAAGTTCAAACAGTACATTCAGGTCTCCCCACCTCTGGTTTTATCTTATATAAAAGAAGATGAAACCAAAAAAACAGGGATTGGTCCAAGATTGAGTTTTAGGATTCAAAGAGTAACCACTACATACCTCATTGACTTTTTTCTTTTCGTTTTTCTTGTTAAGATGTACAATACAACCAGGTGTGCTACTTCCCCTGAGGCCTGCTGAATGCATTTGTTCTTTTAATTAAAACCACATTTCTCATGACTTTATCCAGAAATCTTGGGCATGAAAAGTTTGTGCTTGCTGTCTCCCTCCTTTATCCAACTGGCTGTTTTCAAGTCACAATAAGGTTAAAGCCCTCCTCAAAGCAAGGTGGATTCTTGGCCTATGATGGCTTTTTAACAATGACAAGGAAAGGACATTCCTCTGTCTTGGACATAGCCCTGTTGCAGCGGTGGTATTCACTTACCTTCCCTAAAAGGTAAAGGTTCCCCTCGTACATATGTGCTAGTCGTTCCCGACTTTAGGGGGCGATGCTCATCTCCATTTCAAAGCTGAAGAGCCAGCGCTGTCTGAAAATATTCTCCATGGTCAGGTGGCCAGCATGACTAAACACCGAAGGCGCACGGAATGCTGTTACCTTCCCACCAAAAGTGATTCCTATTTTTCTACTTGCTTTTTTACGCACTTTCGAACTGCCATGTTGGCAGAAACTGGGACAGGTAACGGGACGCCGAACTGCCAACCTTTCTGATAAACAAGTTCAGCGTCTTAGCCACTGAGCCACCGTGTCCCTCGAGCGTGCCGAGGCTGTTCTTGTGACACCATCATGGGAGGAGTTTGATTTTGTTACTACCGAAGATATGGACAAGTTGTCAAAGAGACTTAGGGCCACCACATGTTTATTGGACCCGTGTCCCTCCTGGCTTGTACTGGCATCCTGGGAGACGACACGAGGCTGGCTCCAGGGCATTATCAACGCATCTTTGAGTGAGGGGTCCTTGCCTGCCGTCTTGAAAGAGGCAGTAGTAAGGCCCCTCCTCAAGAAGCCGTCCCTGGATCCAGCATTATTAGAGAACTATCGTCCCGTCTCCAACCTTCACTTTTTAGTGAAGGTTGTTGAGAGTGTGGTGGCTCAACAGTTTCCGCGACACTTGGAGGAAGTTGATTATCTAGACCCGCGCCAGTCCGGCTTCCGACCCGGGCATAGCACCGAGACGGCATTGGTCGCGTTGGTTGATGATCTCTGGAGGGCGCGGGATAGCGGATTTTCCTCTATCCTAGTCCTATTAGACCTCTCAGCGGCTTTTGATACCATCGACCATGGTATCCTATTGCGCCGACTGGGGGGGTTGGGGCTGGGAGGCACCGTTCTGCGGTGGTTCTCGTCCTACCTCTCTGGTCGGTCGCAATATGTGTTGGCAGGGGGGCAGAGGTCGACTTCGAGGCCCCTCATATGTGGGGTACCTCAGGGGTCGGTCCTCTCGCCCCTACTGTTCAACACATATATGAAGCCGCTGGGTGAGATCATCCGTGGTTTTGGGGTGGGATATCATCTGTACGCTGATGATACTCAGTTGTACATATCCACCCCAGACCACCCCAACGATGCCGTCGAGGTTATGTCCCGGTGTTTGGAGGCCGTACGGATCTGGATGGGTAGTAACAAACTCAGCCTCAACCCGTCCAAGACTGAGTGGCTGTGGCTTCCGGCACCCCGTTTCAGCCAGATTATTCCAACTCTGGCCATTGGGGGCGAAACACCGGCCCCCGTGGAGAGGGCGCGCAATTTGGGTGTCCTCCTGGACTCCCGGCTGTCTATGGAGGACCATGTGGCAGCCGTGGCCAGGGGGGCGTTCCATCAGGTACGCCTGATGCGCCAATTGCGCCCCTTACTGGACCGGGGGGCCTTACGCACGGTCACTCAAGCACTCGTCACGTCTCGACTCGACTACTGTAATGCTCTCTACATGGGGCTTCCCTTGAGGTGCGCCCGAAGGCTACAGTTAGTCCAGAATGCGGCCGCGCGGGTAATTACGGGAGTGCCTAGACACTCCCATGTAACACCTATCCTGCGCGAGCTGCACTGGCTTCCTGTGGTCTTTCGGGTGCGCTTCAAGGTCCTAACGACCATCTTTAAAGCGCTCCATGGCTCGGGGCCTAGTTATATGCGAGACCCCCTCCTGCCCCATACATCCCTTGGACCAATACGCTCCCACAGAGAGGGCCTCCTCAGGGTGCCGTCGGCCGGGCAATGCCGACTGGCGACACCCAGGGGGAGAGCCTTCTCTGTGGCAGGACCAGCCCTTTGGAACGACTTGCCCCCTGAACTCCGTACCATTTCTGACCTCCGCCTCTTCCGCAAGTGTCTGAAGACACATCTATTCCAACTAGCCGGCCTTGCGCAGCCTCCAATACCGCCTCCAATACCGGCTCTTAAATAGTTTTAAAATGGGGATTTTAATTCGGTTTTAGCACAGGCCCTTAGTGGAATAAGTTTTTTAAAAAGAAATAGTTTTATATGTTTTGTATGTTTTGATTTTCCTGTGCGCCGCCCTGAGTCCATTTGGAGAAGGGCGGGGTATAAATTCAATAAATAAATAAATAAATAAATAAATAAATAATAAGGTTAAAGCCCTTCTCAAATCAAAATGGATTCTTGGTCCATGATGGCTTTTTAACAGTGACAAGGAAAGGACATTCCTCTGTCTTGCATGTAGTTCTGTTGGTGGATGCAAGGACAAAAAAAAAAAAAAAACCATGCCCCTGTGATTTAAACAGCAAATTTCCTAATCAATGTCACAGCTTTTTTCCTGTAAATGTTTAGTGATTTTCCTCCTAGCTATGCTAACCTTGCTAATAGGTAGATCCAAGTGTGTGTTTTTACACCTTGGCAGTGTTTACACCTTTTGCTTCCAGAACTCCTTTAATGCTGCACAGCAACATCTAATGTATTTGTGATATTTTCAATACCAAACAACAGAACAGTGGAAGAAGTAGGAATAACGCCAAAAATTTGGTGTATCCCTTGTGTTTATAGAACAGACAGTACATTTCCCCAATCTGTAGTGTTTGAGGATTGCTACTCCCAGAGTCGCAATCCTTAACCCATTCAAGGATATGCTATGCTATGCTATGCTATATAGCATAGCATAGCACAGCACAGCACAGCACAGTACAGCATAGCATAGCATAGCATACTAGTTGGAAGGGACCTTGGAGGTCTTCTAGTACAACCTCCTGCTTAGGCAGGAAACCCTACACCACTTCAGACAAATGGTTATCCAAGGTTGCTGTTCTTGAGTTTATAAAAACAGTGAACATCATATTTTGATGGCCTTCCTGAGATATAAGTGGTTTTTCTGTGCATCATACCAGTTTGATGGGTCTGAAGGTTTTTTTTTAAAATCTTTTAGCTATAAGTAAGAAATGCTAAATTACTGGCAATTCACCATTTTGTTACGGGATCAAAACAATGTCCATTAAATCATAAAATATAGGACTGTTCTCCCCTGATTATATTTTTTTTAATGTGATTTTCTTTCTGGCTTAGTTATTGAATGGAAATGTCACCTGAATTACTGTCTGAAAGCCTGAGGGGAAGGAAGATAGGATTGTCACAAAATGTTGTTTATTACAGAAATTACCAGAGGCCTTTAGCACATCTGCTGCCAAGGAAGTTAATTTTGGGGGGGATAAGCATATTAAAAACAGAAGTGTCAAATCTAGACAGTTTGGGCTTTAAATGGTTACACCCATTTAAACCCATTATGGAGATGGATGGAAAAGCGCTGTTTTAAAACCAGTTTTGTATTGGAAGTCCAACTTGCCCAGTTAAATCTTAGTGACTACTTTTGAGTTTAGCAACTTAAAAGGGAGATATTAGAAAAATTAATCATTACCAGTAAAGTTTAACATCCATTCAGTGAATGCCAATCATGGACAAAGAAACTGTAATTGACCAAGACTGGTCTATGCCAAACATTCAATGTGATTTTTGGCAACTAACCAATTACCCTGTTACATCTTAGGACTGCATTGGTTGTGGAATTGTGGAAGACTTGTGGAAAAGATACTGTGTTTCCCCGAAAATAAGACAGGGTCTTATTTTCTTTTGACCCCCCCAAAATAAGCACTTGTCCTTATTTTCAGGGAGGGCTTATTATTTTTTAAGTGCAGGAGGCAGCGAGTGTGGTCACGTCATGGCTGCTGCTGTGTTGCAATATTTTTAGGGAGGGCTTATTTTAGCGCATGGGCTCAGAAATCCAATTGGGCTTATTATCTGGGGAGGTCTTATTTTCAGGGAAACAGATAGATGCATTTCCTTTCATCAGAACATGACTGCTAATATAAAATGGGGGAGGGAAAGAAAATGACAAATACCAAAAAGGAAGAATATTTGTAGCTCGGAGTTGAAATGAGGGGTCCTTGGTGCTCTCTGAGTTTGATGGTTTTCCAGCAGATGTTCCATTAATCAAATTAATGGTGTTACCTGGTTTGGATAATGAAATCTCTGTAAGAAAACAAGCTCGGAGAGCACAAGGAGCACCCCACAGAATGATAAATGTGAACATTGGGGATTAAATGTAATAATGTATTAGAGTCTTTTAGGCTGTGTCTACTAGCAACTTGCGGTGTTTTCTAGAGTCACCAAGACTTCATTGTGTGTAAATAACAGCAATAAGAACACACTTTGTGTCACTTTAATGACAGATGATGCTAGGAAGATGCTGTACATCTCTAGCGAGGAAATGGCCTTTGAGAAATTTTATCTTCAGGGATCAGTTGAACGTCACCACAGGGATAGCATCATTATTATGTGTGATCAGTAAGTGGCAATGGATTTAGTTGTGTCTTGGGGAAGTCAAGAATTTATCTAACCTGATGTTTTTTTTCTGGAAGAAAAACAAAAACAGTCTTACAGGATCCAATCTGGGTTGGTTGCCAAGACCAGAGGTTTAGTCTTCCCAGCTTTTGGATTCACGCTGGAGCAGGGGTCTCCAACCTTGGCAACTTTAAGACTTGTGGACTTCAACTCCCAGAATCCTTCAGCCAGCAAAATCTTAAAGTTGCCAAGGTTGGAGACCCCTGCGCTGGAGCACCTCCTCATAAGAACGTCTCTTTGACACATTCTGTTAGAGAGAAGTTCCCTGAGGATGGGATCCAGCACGAGTCCGAAAGCTCAGAAGACCAAACCTCTGGTCCTGGCGACCGACCCAGATGGGATCCTGCAACATTATCCCAGGACGCATATATTTGCCTTCATTCGTGAAAAACAGTCTTGTCTAACTTCCTAACCCAAGAATCCTCTAAGGTTTTCATGACACCTAACTTGCTTAGGAGATTCTGGCAGATGTTTCAGCAGACACACTTGGTACATGTGAAGCCATGAATATGTTAAATTACCACACCCATCATTCCTGCCACCCACTGGGAGACTCAGATTCAGATTGTGCATCATCACAGTCCTGCATAAAGTTGGAGAGAAGGAATTAGAATATGCTGAATCAACATCCTCTTGGGGATGCCTGAAAAAGGAAACAAGGAACAGAAACAGGCAATTCATCCTTCAGGATACCTGTGGGCTGTTATTGATCTTCTCATCAGGAAGCACCCTTGACAAACTTCTGAGTGGTTCTATACCAGTAGTCACCAACTGGTGGTCCGTGAGAAAATTTTGGTGTTCTGCAGTAAAATTATTTGCATTTTTTATATTGCAATAAATATGTGGTCCTCAAACTACAGGCTCTGGGCCAGATATGCACAATGAACACTTGTGTTGCTGCAGAGAGTCTTCCCCTTTGGGGTCTTTTTGTGTGGTTGGAAGGGGGCAGAAATTCCGACTTGGGGTCTGCTTCAGCCTCCTGGTGTGGGGCTTTGTGTGAAGGCTGGAGGGAAGTGCCACTGGTGGCAAAGAGCCAAAGGGCCTCGTTCCAGTGGGACTGCGTCATGGCCTGACCTGGCTGACCATCTCTGCCCAGTGAGCCTCCGAGCGCTGACACCTGGTCTTGCACTCCCACAGGTCTTCCCTCTTCTTGGAAAGCCCATGCTCGTAGTCCTCAGTGAAGTGCTTCTGCTGAGCCTTCTTCTGGGTCAGAGAAGTTCAATTTGAACTGAGCCAGCTGTTTTGCCAACTCTTTCTCATGGTGGCTGCTTAGCTCCAACAACGGCTTCCTGTTGGGGCCCTAAGGAGACCGGGCAGGCAGGCGAGGAAGGGCTAGGAGAGGAGGGGCGAGTATTAGTGGTCTGCAGGACTTAAAAGTTTGAATTTAGTGGTCCCTGATGTCAGGAGGTTTGGTGACCCCTGCTCTATACAACATCACTTGAAGGTCACTGCTTGAGTAAAAGCCCTTACAGAGGAATGTGCTTCATAAACCAGCTACCTTTTAATGAGGTCCTGTAATACTCTCTAGTATCTGTTTTCCTCATTGGGTCCAGCAATATTACAACGCCCTACTCTGCCATGCAGCAAAGCCCACGATAATGTCCTGGTTTTACATAAACAAAGGCTACAATATACTGTATGTGCCAGAACAAGCATGCATATTTCACAGGGCTGGGTGTGAGCAGTAAGTAGAATATCTGGAGAAAAGGAAAGGCATCTCAGTTACCAGGTATTTAAGAAGGAAAAAGCCAATTAAAGGATCCTGTAGGAAACAAGGCCAGTGGATATTTCATCTGATTTCTTAGATTAGATTAACAGAGTTGGAAGGGACCTTGTAGGTCATCTAGTCCAACACCCCACTCCTGCCCACGCAGGAGATCCTACATCTTTTCCTTAAGGGTAAAAGTGTGACAATTGTAGTGCAGTGTGTTTCAAGACCATCACATTCACAAAAGCTATATTACATTAGAATAGGAACAGTTTATTATTTATTTAATCCAGGGGTCTCCAAACTTGACAACTTTAAGACTTGTGGACTTCAACTCCCAGGCTGGCTGGGGAATTCTGGGAGCTGAAGTGGACAAGTCTTAAGGTTGCCAAGTTTAGAGACCTCTGGTTTAAATTTATTGGTCGCCCAACTTCAGTGGGCTCTTATTGAATTTGTGTATGCTGTTAGGGGCTGTCTGGCTGAAATATTGACAAATATTATTGTTGCTGTTAGTTGTGACACCATGTCCGACCCATCATAACCCCATGGACAATATTCCTCCAGGCCTTCCTGTCCTCTGCTATCCTCTGAAGTCCATTTAAACTCATACCTACAGCTTCGGTGACTCCATCCAGCCACCTCATTCTCTGTCATCCTCTTCTTCTTTTGTCCTCCATCTTTCCCAGCATGAGGCTCTTCTCCAGGGAGTCCTTCCTTCTCATTAGGTGGCCAAAGGATTTGAGCTTCCTCTTCAGGATCTGGCCTTCTAAAGAGCAGTCATGGTTGATCTCCTCTAGAACTGATCAATTTGATCGCCTTGCAGTCCAAGAGACTCGCAGGAGTCTTCTCCAGCACCATAGTTCAAAGGCCTCAATATATTTGACAAATATATATTCATATAAACTAGTAAGTAAGTGAACTACAACACAGGACGGAATTCCACTCAACAAGTAGGATTGAGCATGTTGATTAACTCCACCACCTAAAATGATTGAGGTGGGTGGTGAGAAGGGTCATCAGCTTTTAGATCTTATCTGGGATCTTTATGATATACCCACAAATATGTGAATCATGGGAATATATGAAATCAACATCAACAATGTTGAACAATTCATTATAACAATGAATAATGCAATTTTGCACTAGAAACACTAAACCTGGATCTATTATTTAGAGATGTTACTAAAATGAAATACTTGGGAATTTGTATGCAATAAACCAAATAAGTGTTAATATGTCTAGTAACATTTTTCTCTAGACGGATTACATAAGATAATGAAGATGATAGCAGTATTCCAGTTTTGAGAGGCTGCCACAAAGAAGAGGGGGTCAAATTATTCTCCAAAGCACTTCACTTCTCAACAATGAAGACAATTAACCAATGGAACAGCTTGCCTTCAGACATTGTGGGTGCTTCATCACTGGAGGTTTTAAAGAAGAGACTGGACAGCTACTTGTCTGAAATGGAATAGGATCTCCTGCTGGAGCAGGGGGTTAGACTAGAAGACCTCCAAGGTTCCTTCCAGCTCCATTCTGATCCTAAAGATAACAGAGTATTGTATTCAGTTGGGCTACCATAGATTAAATGGTTATTTCTCTGGAATCAATATGGCAACGTAAGAAAATAAAACATATAATATCAGCACTTAAAATTTCAAAATATTAAAACACTGACATAGCGATCACAGTTGAAACCTTAAAAGTTCTTCGCCTTATGCAAAATAGCATAGCCATTATTTTAGCATGACAAAAACCATGTTAAAATAATCAAAAGTTGAAGTTTTTTATCCAGGCATCCATCCCAAGATGCTTCAAAATCCAAAAACATACAGATCTTAAGTCTCCTTATTCCAGAAGTGAGCAACCTTGAGACTTGAGGAAATACAAATTGTGGGAAGATTATATGGCTAGGGCCCCTTGTCACAATGAATAACAGAATAACAGAGTTGGAAGGGACTTTGGAAGTCTTCTTGTCCAACTCCCTGCCCATGCAGGAAACTCTATATCATTTCAGACAAATGATTATTTAATCCCTTCTTTAAAACTTCCAGTGTTGGAGCATTCACAACTTCTGGAGGCAAGCTGTTCCACTGACTAATTGTTCTAACTGTCAGGAAATATCTCCTTAGTTCTAGGTTGCTTCTCTCCTTGATTAGTTTCATCTATTGCTTCTTGTTTTGACTTCAGGTACTTTGGAGAATAGCTTGACTCCCTCTTCTTTGTGGCAGCTCCTGAGATATTGGAACACTACTATCATGTCACCCCCTAGTCCTTCTTTTTATTAATCTAGACATACCCAATTCCAGCAAACTCTATAGATTTTAGTCTTGCAGTGGCTATGGGGTTGCACTTCATTGGATTTATACATAATAGTTCTTCTAATGAAGAGCTTCAGAGAAAGGACTGGCTACTGTAAGGAAAAGGTAGGTTTCTAACAGTCCTTTATATACAGGAATGCTTTTAAAACAAGAAACAGGAATGGAGCTCTATAAATAGGACCAAAGTCCAAACT
Organism: Rhabdophis nuchalis; assembly: GCA_039707465.1. Classification (NCBI taxonomy): domain Eukaryota; kingdom Metazoa; phylum Chordata; class Lepidosauria; order Squamata; family Natricidae; genus Rhabdophis; species Rhabdophis nuchalis. Next base: position 17,763,058 of record CM077654.1, on the reverse strand, counting down.
TTTTCTGGCAGCTAAGATGAATCTAGAATTTCTCTTAAAAAGTATCTTAAAAGGACAACCTTAAGGGTTTCGGGTTTCCTTGAAGATATTCCTATTCAGCTCAGCTACAAATAAACAAAAATAAACAAATAAATTATGGCAAATACTTAAGAAAGCAGCAAAGTTATCAAAACACTTTGGTTCCCAATAAATGACAAATAAAAGAAACTCATTTGGCACAACTGATCACTCATGCTCAATTCTCAGACCATTTTGACTCATTTAAGTTTGGAATTAGATATAAAGGTAAAAGTTTCCCTCGCACATACGTCCTAGTCATTCCCAACTCTAGAGGGCAGTGCTGATCTCTGTTTCAAAGCAAAGAGCCAGCACTGTCCAAAGACGTCTCCGTGGTCATGTGGTTAGCATGGCTAAATGCCAAAGGTGCACTGTTACTTTCCCACCAAAGGTAGTTCCTATTTTTCTACTGGCATTTTTACATACTTTCGAATTGCTAGGTTGGCAGAAACTGGGACAAGTAACGGAAGCTCACTCCATTACACGGCGCTAGGGATTCAAACCACTGACCAACTGATTTTCTGATTGACAAGCTCAGCATTTTAGCCACTGAGCCACCACGTCCCTTGGGATTAGGTATATTTGCAGTTAATACCCAAGGAAAAAAATGATAAGTTATATTGGGACTGGCTGAGAACAGTTTTAGTTCTTAAAAATGCATATGTGTGTCTTTGTTTTCTGTTCTCCTCAGGTGGTTTGCCTAGAAGTTCCCTTCTGCAGACACTAAAGTGGAATTATCATAGCTTCATCTCTCTAAATGTGTGGGCTGTTTAATTAGCTTTATGACTAACAGCAACATCTTGATGACCAATTAAGGAGGCAAACATTGGGAATTTCAGCTAGTTTTCCCAAAGTTGAGAACAAAGTGCAACCTAGCATTATTTTCTAGGCTAGCATTGTGTGAAGCAAAAGTGTTGGTGAGAGACATGAAGCTCCTGCCGCCATCTTTATTTAGTCCAGTGCCTTTAATACCTGCCTCTCATATGTACCAACTAGAGGTTGGGCATAGAAGTTTTAGGCAACTTCCAAGGGGAAACGGCTTCTGGTATTCTAAAGGAGTTCACTTTCACTGTTTTTAGAACCACCAGCCAATCCTTCACTGCCTGCCAACCATATCTTTGCAGGATATTGATGGGACGATACCAAAAGGCCCTGGGAGACAGTGTGGGAAATCTAGGGCAGCAATGGAAGGCGCATTAGACATAATCAACCAAGAGACAAGAGGGCCCATTGGTAGCATATCTCATAAATAGCCACGCAGCTCAGATCACAACAAAACGGGGTAGAAACTATTCAAAACATTCCAAGAGACTCCACCTAAATGAACTCACTAATACATTCTTCTTGCTTTTTCCAAGATTCTGTGTTAATCCCTAACAGTAGCATTAAAGCCACCTTACTGGACTCTGGGTTGTTGTTCTTGACCAGATGTTTGGATTTGTCAGGCATTCTCACATTACTTTTCAAAGCAGACACTAATTTGATGGCTGGCTTTTGAAAGAAAAAGTTCTAGAAGTGACCACTATAACACACAGAGACCCATGTCCCTATTCACACCTGTATCGTAATATGAAACCAATTTCATTGTAATTTTTACAACGACAATAAAGATTATTATTATGAAAGCTTGCAACACAAAGAAAAAATATAGCTCTTCAGAGCATTCCATCAGGCCTAAGGGACTCAAGCAAGGCTCTTCCTGCTCCCCAATGCTCCTCTACCCCAACTTTGTCTCCGCTGTTCTCTCCCATTAAGAGCAGGGCTGCTTGCAAACTACAGATTCTCATCCCAAACCTTGAATCTTTCCCAAGGATGAAAACACATGACAATGAATATTGAGGATCTGCTACTTGTCTGCCATTACTGGTTCCTCGTGTCCTTCACTCAGAATTAAGCTTTAGATCTCCATTCCCGCAAAGGAAGAAATGTCCAGAAGGCAGGAGAAATAGACCACAGGAATGACAGGGACTTCCTTCTCCCAAATCCTCTTTCTTTGATGCTGTCTGGGCAATAGCAGGCAGAGGATGTGACTCTATCTGCTATTGTCCCATAAGTAGGATTCTGTCCTTTAACTAACTGCCCCATTTGAGAATGAGTAGGCAAACGAAACTTCAGTTCACGGAGATGCTTTGGCTCTGAAATAATAAAGTTCAATTCAGAGCTGCATTCATATTTAGGTTTGTTTGTTTGTTCTCTTTCTCCCAAGACAACACCCCAAGGCAAACCTTTAATCCTACAGCTCCATTGTTGATCACCCTAGCAGCCAATACTTTTGAACTTCTGAACTAGAATTCACCTGAAGATATACCCATCAACAAATGCAAAGGCTGTAGGGGTTGCTGAGAAAGACGTATTCGACTTCTTCTGGCAGTGTTCCTATGCTGCAACAGGTGCTCTCCCAAAATAATCATGCGTCATACATCCCTCTTTCCTCGATGCTTTATAACATGAACATGACAGTAACATGAACAAGACAGCTCAAGAGCGCAACAAAACAGGACATAATAGGGATCGGTCTGCAATCAGAATACAGAGCTAGATGTCTGTGCTGGATCTATCTGAAGATACATCAGGTGGAAAAGCACTCACCTTTTATCTGGTCATAATGCAATTCAATCTACATTCACTCGGAAGCAAATTCTACTCAGTCCAATAGAAATGATTAAGTATTCCTTAAGTGGAGATTTATTGGAACCCAGTCTTCAATTATTTTATTTTTACCCACGAACTACTGCTATTTACTGACGTCTTTTGAAGTCCTTAAGAGGAAATAAGGAGGTCATATGTCCTGCTATACAAAAGACACCTATTTGAAGGTGTTTCTCATTTATGGGAGTCTACTTATTATTTATGGGCCACCCACTTCCATGCTCAAGCTGACTAACAATAGGAAACCTCTCACACATAGAGGTTTCACACATAGTACAGACATAGACAATTAGAAACACACTTAAGCAAAAGGTCAGCATTGTTCAAATAGTTAGTTCTGTTTTAAAAGGCAGCTTAGCATCACTCACACCTTCATAGCCTCCTAAATAGCTAATACATTTTAAGGTACCGTCCATCCTACATCCATCTTAAAGTGTGTGTGTGGGGGGGGGGGGAGTTGGATGCACACAGGCTTTGAAATCACCCATTCACAACTGCATGAAGGAATTGTCACCTGGCCAAAGCTTTTCCCTAGTAGGTTGAAATACCTTTAATTTCTATATAAATTATAGTTATTATTTCCAAATGTGCATCGCTACCTATAAATTAACTTGTGCAACCATCTTGCACACTGCCATTCCTTTTTCTCCTTAATTTGAGCAATGCATAAGTGGGTCCCAACGCAGGAAAGCCAGGCAATTGCTGAATTAAAATATATATATATATATCTCAGTCCTTAGCAACAGCCCAAGTCATTGGTTTCTTTCCTAGCCCTTTGCAATATCCAAAGGCTCTGGGGGGAAAAAATGAGGAAATGCATCTGTCATTTGCAGACCCACTAATTATAATCCTGTGCAATCTTGCAAAGGAATAATCTTCTCCAGACTCAATGGGATTTCCTTCGCCACTCATCTTTATGGAAGGAAGCTGAGTTCAAACTTTTTATAGAGAAGACGGCACGAGTTCAATGGCATTCCTCCCTTTTCCTTCAACTATTCAGCCATTGAAACAACTGGCAATAATGCTACCTATCCCCTAGCACCTCCAGTGATGCTGAAGTACAGTTTCCATAATCCTCTTCCAGTCATGTCACACGGACTGCAGCAAATCGGATGGGGGATTGATTCCTTACTTTCTCCCTCCCTCTCCCTGTCTCTGTCTGCCTGTCTGCCTGTCTGCCTCTCTCTCTCTCTCTCTCTCTCTCTCTCTCTCTCTCTCTCTCTCTCTCTCTCTCTCTCTCTCTCTCTCTCTCTCTCTGCATTCTACAAAAATCCTGAACCAGGGACCAGCCGCAACTTTGCCTCCAAACCTGTCCCCACCTCCCTTCTCCATCTTTTCTCTTCTCTGATAACTGCTTCATTCAGTGCCCAACCAAAGATTGCTGGCAGGTTAAGAGTTAAAACACCCCACCTGAGCTGTTGTGGGATAAACTATCCCAACAGGCAACCAGGACCTCCCAAGGTTTAGTGGACTGAAAAGGTGAAAAATGACCCTCCAGCTTTCTCTCTTTGCTTTGCCATGGCACGTCTCCTGAGCCCTTCTCAGCAGTTCAGGGCTGGTTCAGAGAACACACCTGCTGCGATGCCCAGCTTCCCAACCCTGTTCCCCACGTACCTCTTGGCCGAGGTCTCCAATGCTATATTGCCTTTCCCTTCCACCGTGGTGCCATTCTGGGAATGCCCTGGATCGGCCCCGTTCCGCTGCGCTCCTTCCCTTGGGCTGCTCTCCAGTCCCCGCAGAACTGCCAGGCTCTTCGTGGCAGAGGCTGCTATCAAGGCGCACACCTGACAGGTTTCCACCCCATGCAACCTGTTGCAGTCTTGGAATTCCTTGCCCGCTGACAACCGACGAGCCGGTCTGGCTGGTTTCTGGTGACGTTGTCCCTCTCTTTTCTCTAATTCAGCAACCCCCAGAGAAAGTGCTGCCTTCCCAGGTGAGTGGCAAGGCGAGCTCTGCTCACCGCAGCCGGCTGTGGGTTTGGCTTCCACATCTTCTTCTTCTGACTTAGTCATTGTGATCATAATCTCATAGCGAATGATTGAAGGATTCTTGGTTGGGGTGGTTTTTGCACCCTCTGCTAGTCCTGGAGGCCACCAGATGTGTGGGCCTGCCGTTACACTCTTAAACCTTGTCCCTTGGCCAAAACGTCCAGACTTTCTGGGCCCAGTGCGGTCACTCGGGTTTTCCGAATTCCCCACCATAAAAAGCAGAGACGTTTCTGAAGTTAAATGATCTTCTAATATGTTTTCAACCGAACCAGAGAGAGACTTGGGATCTTCGCTAGTTTCCCCCAGGTCTCCTTCTTCTATTTTGGATGCAGTTGTACAGTCCAGAGAAGAATAGCTGGTGGAGAAGGACTTGTCTACCCAGAAATGCAGAGCATCTAAGGATGTGGATGGGACCACATCTGACCATACAGAATTCATTTCGCTTGACTGAGATGGGAATTTCTCCTTCTCCGTTTCATGGGGTTGAGGGCAGACATCAGGTCTACTCTTCATATCCACACAGCTGCCAACAGCCGGTCTCTGAAGCCGCCCCAAACACCAAGGATCACATGTGGCATTATCAACACAATTTGAGAGCTCAAAATGGCTGCTGCGGCGCTTGTGCCAACCAAAATTTCTGAACTTGTTGAAGAGGCTGTTCTTCCAGAGACTGGGCTCCGAGGAGCTAAGCGAGCGGGTCTGTAGAATGGAAGGAAGAACGTTGAAAAGGAAAGGGCAAATTCAAATGCTTTCAAGGCCTGTTTCTTGGCTTGGGTGAGTAGGAGCATAAAGGCCAGATGGAGATTTAGTGGGAAGAAGGAATAACCTTGAGGCACAGAAGAAAAAGCCACAACCAATAAAATGGTCAGATAAATCTGCGTCTGGGATAGAAGTATAATCCAACTAGCATCTCAGACAAGACCTTCCCTAGTCTCACAAGCTAAGGGGGAGCTTTTTCAGACTTGCAAGATTCTGTCACTATAACTTTACATTAAAAATTGTATTGGCTAGCAATACTTTGGTTTCTTATTCTGCTGTGCTTGAAGGGCTGATGGGTGGTAATGGCAATGTACTCAAGGTAAAGGTAAAGGTTCCCCTGGCACATATGTGCTGGTTGTTCCTGACTCTAGGGGATGGTGCTCATCTCCATTTCAAAGCAAAGAGCCAGCGATGTCCAAAGACGTCTCCGTGGTCATGTGGCTAGCATGACTAAATGTCAAAGGCACAGGGAACACTGTAACCTTCCCACCAAAGGTGTTTCCTATTTTTCTACTTGCATTTTTACGTGCTTTCGAACTGCTAGGTTGGCAGAAGCTGGGATGAGTAATGGGAGCTCACTCCGTTACACAGTGCTAGGGATTTGAACCTGCCGACCTTTTTGAATGACAAGCCCAACGTCTTAGCCACTGAGCCACCGCATCCCTTCAGCCTTATAGGGTTAATTAATAAATATGATAAGATAATTTCAGCCACTGAGATAGGTATGTAAAAACAAACAAATTGTTGAGATGAGTTATCCAGCTCTTCCTGGCTACACAGACCACACTAAGCCAGGATTGGTTGAATCAAAGTTTTCTAGGCTTACCCAACAAGGTAAGCTAAACCTGGCAGTTCTCAAACTACTTCGCCTTACTCTAGGATACATCCAACTACAAGCACCCATCTGCTTCTCATTCTCTTCCTCCCTAAAATTTAGAAATAAAAATTTCATGAGTGGTTTAGCTGGACTTCTCAGACCTAAAAATGATTTTAGAACATTTTACAGATTGTTGCTGCATTGTTTACACGAGTTTGTAAATTGGCCCAGTTTTTATTTTATTTCTATGGTTGTTTGTTTGTTTGCTTTGCTTGCTTGTTGAATTTATTTATTTCTTGTTTTGAAGCAACGAGTGGATTTTAATTAAACCATAAACAAATTATAAAATGGGTTGAATGGGCATAGACAATTAGGGAAGGCCCCAAAAGAGGCCGTCCCTATTTTGCGCCTAGGAACCCCACCTCTTATAAACACTCTGACTGCTTTCCTATCTAAAAATTCCATTCCATTCATGAGGACTGACAGCTTAGCTTCTGGGTCTTAACACTAAAGTCAGAGTTGTCAGGAATTCAAGTTCTATGGCCCTAAAAACTCCCAATTATGTAAAAATGTTCCTGGGGCAGGCCTGCTATTGTGCAGCTGAATTTATCGTATGTATATCAGCCCTAATTTGATTCTGCTTCCTTTTATATAATCCTCCTCGGCCCCTTTGCCAGGCCAGGAAGTGGGTGGTTTCTCCTGCAGCAGATGAAGCATGCCTGGAGAACAGCCATGCCTACCCTCAGGGCCAGCTCCAGCGACGGAAAAACAGCTCAGGGGCACCCTACCCAGAGGAGCTGCTGAGGTAGCAGGAAACCACTCGATAATAAGCATCCTCTTGTTCCAATTCCATACACACCTTTGGAGACTTCAGCTGCCTCACATACCTGTAACTGCCCCCAGGTGAGCCAGCTGCCTCCCAAGCATGGTGGGGGCTGGATTAGGAGCCCTTGGCCATACCATCATGCTGGGTGGGAGGCATCCTTCTTACCCACTGCAGAAAAAACATGTGGGATTTTGCTCATGAGGCATGTCAATGCATTGCAGTGCCACTCTTGGTGCCAGTCGGACAGTTGGCAGGGTGGGGGGGAAGAAAATGTAACAGAAAATCTGTAAGAAGGAACCAAATGTGGCCTCAAAGTCTCTCTCTCTCTCACTAACTCACTCTTTTATTTCTTTGCTTCTGTTGTTGGGGAAGAGAAAGTGATGTCAGACTGGAAGGTCCAGAATGGATGCTGAGTCCTCCCAGGTAACATGGTGTCAATTATTTACTTCTTTTTATTTTCAGTACTTTCATTAGAAGATTAAAGTTTGGAAAATAAAGCAGCCCAAAGAAATTTGTGGAAATGGAGACTGTATCTATTCAACACACACTCAACCAGAATACTTACAAACCTAATAACTACATTCACACAAGCAATGTTTAACCTGTCCTCGACCTGCATAGCTAAATGCCTATGGAGATTCTCAGTCATCCAGGTCATGACCTGGATAACTTAGAATCTATACATACACTTAATATACATTTAACCAGATTTTATCTTTTTTGTGCATGACTGTGTTGGGTGAATCCAGATCATCAGATTAGTTTATCGTTCAAAATATTGCATCATCTGAGAAACACAAGTGAAAAAGATTTGCAGGAGGAAAAAAAAGGACGGAAAAATTGGAAAAAGAGAAGCTGGACAAGGGTGATGTAGGGAGCAAGGAACCTGACCCTTGGGACAGCCAATAATATACTTGGCAGCAGATCTCATTGGATATAGTAGATGGTGTAAAATAACTGGGAAACTGCCTGGAGCCAAGCTTCTGTAGCCTAGTTCCTTTCAAAAGTATGTTGGACTTCACTTGCCATAATCAGAAGCCATGAAGGCCTTGTAGGCATGGTTTTTCTGGAGGCCCTGGAGCAGTGGTGGGTTTCAAATTTTTTTAGAACCTACTCTGTAGGTGTGGCCTATTTTGTGGGCATGGCTTGGCAGTCATCCCTTTAAAATGTGGTGAAACTCATTTAACAACGCTCTTGCTTAGCAACCAAAATTTTGAACTCAATTGTGATGAAAAATTCATTCTTCCTTCCTTCCTTCCTTCCTTCCTTCCTTCCTTCCTTCCTTCCTTCCTTTCCTTCCTTCCTTCCTTCCTTCCTTCCTTCCTTCCTTTACTTTCCTTTCCTTCCCGTTGGGTCACTGGCAGCGGCGGGCCAGATTTACTTCCAGGTACGCCAGTGGAACCCCCTCTCACCGGTTCTCTAAATTTCACCAACCGGCTCTCGCAAGTAGGTGCGAACCTGCAGAAACCCACCACTGCCCTGGAGCCAAGCAGTTATGGGGTACAATATTATCTATCGGAGGACACCCCCCTCCCATCTACCCAAGTTCATCCTCCTTTGCTAGAGCACTGACGATCTCAGATCTAAAAAGGCTGATCCACACTGTCTAGGAAACAAAGTTCTTTCTAGAGCAGAGGTGTCAAACTCCATTTCCAGGTCTGAGGAAAGAGGAGTGCAACCAGTACATTTTCCCAGGGCCCATGGAGCTCAAAGGGGGTCCATGAAGGGGACATTTTTTTGAAAAAAATTACAAAACCAATTTTTTAAAAAGAAAAACAATATTGGTGTGTATAGCAAAACCGTCTTGCAGCCTTGTTTGACATAACCTTTATTAATCTGAAACTCAGTGAACAGTTATTTTTGTAATTTTAATTTCATTACTTATTTATTTAAATTTGCAACTGTTTTCATTTCGTTTGTGAATATATTTTATATTTCCTTTTAGTTTACGAATGGTTATGAAATGTCATTTCAAAACTCTGTATATTGTTTCATTATTGTTTATAGTGTTTATACCAATGTGTATTATTGTTTTTATAATCTTTTACAGAAGTACCTGCCCCCTTTTTAATATATTTGCAAGTATGTTTGAATATAATTAATAAATGTACAATTATGACATTATTGATATATGTGTCCATGTGTAAGTGAGGGGCCCATATTAAGTCCTGTTCCAGCATTTAATAATCCTCTCGGCGGTCCTGTCAATTTCATTCAGGGCCGCATCAGGTTTGTGTTTGACTTTGGGAGGTCAGGGTGGGCGTGGCCAGCTCGATGTCACTCCTGTTGGGGGTGGCTGGAGTGGCCCAAGCACTGGACCTAAGTATCCCACGGGCTGTATCAGGCCCCCAGGCCTTCAGTTTGACACCCCTGTTCTAGAGGATGCAGAAAACCGAATGTGCAAAGCAGGAGGACCGGCTCACTATATAACAATCCTTGCCAAGCCTTCGCTCAGAAGGACCCACCTTACTCAGGGAGTGTTGAGTCAGATACGACACGGAGACATATTTATAGATTTAGCTCACATTGTCTGCCCCGAGTGTCGCGGCCTCTCCCACTTTTTATACAGGAATGTTTCCTCAGCCCTATGCAGAGCCAATTTCCTTCTACACATGCCCCTTCGCTGAGCTATGAGGTAGACTTCTTGGTTCAGGTGATTCCCCCCTAAGCTGGCCACCCTGGCTCCAAGCCAGGAATGACAAGAACTCAAGGTGTTGTTGTATTTTTAGGTCTATGCCATTCCCTCAAATAAAAGCCGAGTATTGAGTAGAGGGGGAGGGAGATATATTAACCATTTTGAGAGCTTCATTTAAATTACTTTGAACTGAATTAGTTAGTAACACACCCTTCTGCAGCTTTAGGAGGAAGGAAGAGAATGCAGAGGCTCTGTAACTACCCCAACAGGTTCCGCTGCCATCTGACACTGGCAGTGCCACCAAGAATGCCACAGATAGAGCGAGGCAACCAGGGGTGGGCTTCAAAAAATTTAGCAAGGGGTTCTCTGCCCGGTTGCTGGGTGGGCGTGACTGCAGTGGGTGTGGCCATGGTGGGCATGGCCTAGCCAGCCTATTACACCATGGCGGGGGGGGGGGGAGTTGCCCTCCCCGGCCTCTGGAGGCTTTCCTTCAACCTGTGGGAGAGCAAAAATGGCCTCCCCAAAAATGGGCTCCGGAGGCCCATTTCCCGCCTTCCCAAATTTCTGGTAGGCCTGGTTTTCGCCCTCCCTGAGCCTCCCCAAGCACCTTGCACTTACCTGCATCCAAAACGGGCCGGGTGGGGACTCCTGGGAGGAGAGGGGTGGGCAAGGCCAGCCAGGAGTGGAATTTTGGGGTTCTCTGAACTGCAAAGAATCTTAGCTAGAGGTTCTCCTGAACCCCTGCGGACCCCCAGCAGCCCACCCCTAACCCCATGAAAACCTCCAAGAACATTTTCATGCAATCTCTTTTTTTCCGCCTGGAAGATTTTGCAACGACTCTTCTGTAAATCTCTTTGATTTTCAGTTTCTGTTGTAATTTCTCTGAGTTTGCTCCAGGTTTGGAAGCGTATCTCAAAAGCCCCCCCCACCCCCCTCCCCGTTTTGGTTTAGAGGTGCTGGATGAAGTTTTCTCATCTATGCTGCTAAAGAAAAGCAAAATAATCTACGCAGAAACCAACTTTCTGCAAACTTTGCAAGAGCTAATCCAGTACATCAAAGAGCTTTGAGCACCACTCCTTGTATATACCCACAGACGGTTTGTAAGATAAGCAGGACAGGCTTTGCGAGGCTTCTGAATCATTGGAATTAAAACTTCCATCCAAATCGTAGGCTGAAAATACTTATAATCAGATAGTCTTCCCTTCCTATTCTCCGTGATTTTGAAGTTGCTGGATTGCAGCCTGAAGCCCAGTGATGCATCTGAAAAGCCAGTTTCTGCTTTAATGTGGAACTGCTTGCTTCTGTCCCATGTTCTTAGAAGTACAGATAGTCCTCAGCTTACACCAGTTCACTTAGTGACCGTTCAAAGTTATAACAGCACTGAAAAAAGAGACATGGCTCTTTTTTCACACGTATGGCCGTTATAACATTCCCATGGTCATGAGATCAAAATTTAGAGGCTTGGCAATTGGTTCATATTTATGACGGTCGCAGCGTCCCGCGATCATGTAGTCCCCTTTTGCAACCTCCTAACAAGCAAAGTCACTGGGGAAGCCAGATTCACTTAACAACCATGTTACTAACATAAAATTGCAGTGATTCACTTAACAACTGTGGCAAGAAAGGTCATAAAATGGGGCAAAATTCACTTTGCAAGTGTCTTGCTTAGCAACAGAAATGTTGGGCTCAATTGTGGTTGTTAAGTCAGGGGCTACCTGTAGCAAATATTCGATTTTATGATGTTTCAGTTAAGTTTGCAGGCAGCCAAATGGTCAGAGAAGCAGAGAAAAACTTCGACAATAGGATGAAAGGTGCATTGAAAGACAAGAGATCCGTCATCCTGACTATGATCAGGATAATCAACATAAACCCCTGCTAACAATGTGTTAAGACAGGGGTCTCCAACCTTTGCAACTTTAAGTCTGAAGGACTTCAGCTCGCAGACGTCTGGGAGCTGAAGTCCTTCAGACTTAAAGTTGCAAAGGTTGGAGACCCCTGTGTTAAGATACTATCAGAGCATACCATTAAAGGAAGTACAGTGCGTTCTTCAAAGGCCCCGCTCCCTACAGTTACACTCGGCTCTCAGTAGAGGGCACTCGTTGTTCAGGGAAAGTAACTGATTAGCACATCCCTTGAATTTTTCTACAGAACAAATAAACATGTGCCTAAAAGGGGGGGTCTAAAAAGTTGAAGCCTGAAACATTAAAATTTGTAAACGTGTAAAAATGATAAAAGATTGTTAAAAGGTAAAAAAAAAAAGAAAAAGGAAAGATTGCATCCTGGCAGGCAGGAAGAAGGTCAGAAACAAACTGGAGTGCTCTGCGGCTGCTGGAGAAACGTTTCTCGGCTTTAGCCTCTTTTAAGATTTGTTGAACTTCGATTCCCAGACGCCCCCAAGCAGCATGCTGGCTGGGGAATTCTGGGACAGGAAGTCCTCCCATCAGTGGCTGGTTGCAGGTGGTATGCACCTGTATGGGAGTACTGGTGCCTGTCCGGAGCACCGGGTACCGTTCCGGTATGGTGCTCCGGAGGGTCCACCCACCCTCCCAAACTCCTTACCTGTGTTTAAACTCTTCAGCTCTTCCACCTATACACACAGCACATACAGCACCTGTGCGACGCTCCACCGAGCAGCCAGAGCGTTGCGGAGGCTCGCGGAGGTGCCGCTGGAGGGTAAGATGCATGCATGCGCTACGTGGGTTCATGTGGAGGATGCCGGGGCCTTGTTGCAACCATACCGGTTGCAACAGGATCCAGAACCCACCACTGCCTCCCGTCTTAAAGTTGCTGAAGTTGACAAATGCCGTGCTGGCATGATATACCACCAAACGTCCACCTCCCAAAAGCTGCCCGCCAAGAAAACCATCTTTTGCAATGCAATCTGCCTTGGAAAGCAGTAAGGCTGACCTTTGAGGTTGACTTCTGCCGCTTCTTGTAGGCTGAGGGTCCTGCAGCAACACGCTTCCCGCGGGCAAAGGGCACATCCTTCTCCCTTGCTCTGGCGGAAAAATGTTAAAAGAAGCCTTGAGTTTCAAAGGGAAAGTAGAGAGATCGCAACGGCGTTAGCTCAGTGGTTCATCTTTGCTTTAATACCTCTTCCTGCTAGAGACAGTCAACCTGGCACTTTCCGAGTATTTGGGGTTGCCACACTTAGCAGACATCGCTCCAGCAAGGACACAGCTCAAGGATGGTAGGTTGTGTTGCTCTGGGCAGCATCAGCTGGATTAATTTTTGCTTCAGATTGCCGAGGGCAAGTTTTTTTTCCCTCTCTCTCTCTCTCTCTAGAGCAGTAGAGTAGACTAAGAATGAATGTGGCTGGTTTGGCTTGTTGAACCCAGCCACACAGGTTCAGGGCATATGTAATGAGCCCAGCCAGTAGCTTACTCTCTCTTGTCCATGTGTGTTTATGTATGCTTTGCAATATGTCATAAGCCAACAGCCAAGAGCTCCTACCTCAAACACTGTACTACTTTCTCCCCTCCAGCTGGTATCCTAAAAAATAAATAAAGCTACGATTAAAGTACAATGAAGTCACTCAGCCAAGGCAAGAAGCACAGCCAGGAAGATTAGGTAAAGGTAAAGATTCCCCTCGCACATATTTGCTAGTTGTTCCTGACTCTAGGGGGCGGTGCTCATCTCCGTTTCAAAGCCGAAGAGCCAGTGCTGTCTGAAGAAACTCCGTGGTCATGTGGCCAGCATGACTAAATGCCAAAGATGCATGGAATGCATGCACCTTCCCACCAAAGGTGGTCCCTATTTTTCTACTTGCATTTTTTACGTGCTTTCGAACTGCTAGGTTGGCAGAAGCTAGGACGAGTAACAGGAGCTCACTCCGTTATGCGGCACTAGGGATTCGAACAGCCGGTTGTATAAAAAACAGTTCATAACTCCCTTTTTTCAATGCCATTAAAATTCCGAACAGTCACTAATCATATGGTTTTAAGTTGAAAACTAGCTGTACACTAGTTTTTATGCCAAAGGGAAAGCTAGAATTCAGTCTTCTGCTTTTTAGTCCAGTATCTTAGCTATCACACTAAAATGTCACGGTAGGGGGTAGTTTTCATTAGTACAGGTAGTCCTTGACTTACAACAGTTCATTTAGGGACCATTTAAAGTTACAATGGCACTGAAAAAAGTGACTTATGACCAAAGGTGGTATTCAGCTGTTCGGACTGGTTCGCCCGAGCCAGTAGTGCCAAACTAGGGGTGCCAAAATGGCCTATGTAGCCTTATTTTTGATGCCGAACGCATGCGTGCACACCACACACAAATGCAAAGTGCATGCGTAGAATGCCGCATGCATGTGCAGAAGGCACTTGCGCAATGCGAGCGTGCCTGCTCACAGTTGCAAACCGGTGGTAAACCTAAGTGAATCTCATCGCTGCTTATGACCATTTTTCACACAATCCTTACAGCATCTCCTTGGTGACGTGATCAAAATTCAGATGTTTAGCAATTGACCCATACTTATGACAGTTGCAGTGTCCCGGGTCATGTGATCCTCTTTTGCAACTTCTGACAAGCAAAGTCAATGGGGAAGCCAGATTCATTTAATAATCATGGTAGTAACTTAACATCCGCAGTGTTTCATTTAACAACTGTAGCAAGCAAGGTTATAAAATGGAACAAAACTCACTTAGCAAATGTCTCACTGAGCAATAGAAATTTTGGGCTCAATTGTGGTCATAAGTCAAAGACTACCTGTATGCAGTAGCCCCATTTTATGACATTTCCTGCAGAAATGCAGGAATTTCCTGCAGAGAAAGCATTTTGTATTTCCTCCTTCCAGCACATACGTACATTTTAAGACTGATAAAAGGTCATACTATTAATTGTGTTGTTTTTATTATTTGCTGTTTGTTGAGTGTGCATTTCATTCCTGCTTATTTTGCTCTCTTCATTTTCACCACATGCTTTCATCTTTATGGTTTCAAATGAGAATCCTCCACAGTTGAACAGGATAGACAAGCTGGGCTTGCAAATAATTTAAATACATTTTGAGCGCAAAATTCTGAAATTCTCAGACAGGAGTTAGGTGACCGAATGGATTCCAAAGGATTGCAGAAGCCAGGCGAAGTGCAGGGAAGACTGATCACAGGCAAAAGGGGAAGTAAAACAGCACCCCTCCCCCCCCAAAAAACGCCTTGGGGTAGAAACCAAAATAGAATCTGAAAGGTGATCCCTCTAAGATCCAGGCAGTGACTCAGCTGCTGCCTGTTTCCTGAAACAATCAAAAGTGCTTACGCCAACTTTTCTGAACTTAGTAGCCTCTGGGCATCTCGGATTCCAAGTCCCATAATGCCCTCTCAACATGGCCAGTGGCACATTATTAGCATTTTTCAAAGTGCAAAGGAGGGCAATAAAGGTAGCTGAACTCTTGCAGACACGCTGGCGACATTCACTTTGTCACGGATTCTGAATCAAATCTACATTTGTCATCAGCCGCAGACCTTTGGCTATTCAGTAACTATCAGGCTTGTTTAGAGCCAGTCAGCAACTAAGGTGGAGAGGAGGGGGCTTCTATGAACCATTTTGTTCCTTCCCTCCATCCATTATGAGTTTGTCCCTGAATTTCAACTCCCTGCTGAAATTTGGAAGCCACTTAAGTGGCCTTTAACAAGGAAACTGTTCCAGAATACTGGCTTGGAAAAATAAATTGATGCTTAAAATTGTTCCAGAGGTTACATAATTGAAAAGCAGGACAATGACAATTATTTAAAGCTAGATTTTAAAAGGAGTCTGTTTACTTTTTTAAGTGCTAGCTTTAAGAAGAAATGCACACATGGCTCTGAAACGCAATATGGGTCGTTCTGGACTTATGATCACCATTGAGACCAGAATTTCTGTTGTTAAGTGAGTCGTTCTCAATTTTATGACTTTTTGCCATGGTTGTTAAGTGAATTGGGGTGGAGGGTAAGTGGTCACCCAAAGTCCCTCGGGCAGCTTCTGTGGCTGGAGAGCCTCCCTGCTTTTTCTGTGACAAGGTCCTTCCTACATCATCCTGGGGTCTTTATTGTCAGGTCTGTGAATTCTGTGAAGTGAATCATGCAGTCGTTAAATCATTAGGGGACTGCAGACTAAAACATACAATGAATGATGAACGGTTGCAGGAACGGCTAGGCTAGTGGAGAGAAGGGAGACAGGATAGCAGTCTTCCAATACTTGAGGGGCCAGACAAGGAATAAAGGATGGAAACTGAACAAGGACAGATTTAACCTAGAAATAAGGATAACTTTTCTGACAGTGAGAGCAATCAACCCATGGAACAGCTTGCCTTCAGAAGTTGTGGGAGATTCATCATGGGAAGCTTTCAAGAAGAGACTGGACTGCCACCTGTCAGAAATGGTGTAGGGTCTCCTGGCTGATGGGGGTGGGGTTGGACTAGATGACCTTCAAGATCCCTTCCAACTCTGTTAACCATTAAGCTCCTCCCATTCACTTTCCTTGCCGGAAGCCAGATGGGAAGGTTGCAAACGGCGATCACATTGGATATTATAACTGTTGTAAAAATATACTGATTGCCAAGCACCCAGGTTTTGATCACATGACCACAGAGACGCTGCGTTGGACCCTAAAAGTCATAAGTGTGAAAAACAGGCATAAGTCACTTTTTTCAGTGCTGTTGTAAACTTAAATCGCTAAACAAACTGTTGTAAATTGTGGACTGCCGTTCCAGGAAATGTGTCAGTTCAATCATTAATTTAAAATCTTTTGCAAATACAATGTTGGAAACAAACACACTCAAACCAGGGGTGAAAGCAACTTATCTTCGCTACTGGTTCGCAAATGTGAGCATGCGCGTACGCTTGCTTAGCTCGCATGTGCCACCTCCATTCATGCGCAGGACCTTCCGCATAAGAGCAGAGCGTCAAAAACGGGACGTGATGACATCCGGGCCGGTGGGTGGAGCCTGCTATTGAACACACCTGCAAAGGTAAGTAGAACAGCGAGGGAGGGGGAATCCGCTGTGCCATGCAATTTAGATTAGCTAGAAAGCAGGAAATCTGATTCTAGTTAATATAATTATCTCAAGATGGCGGCGCGCTTAGGCACAGCGGCTTTGAGCTCCTGGTGTCACAGCAGACTTTTCCATCAAAAAACCAATTTATTTTATTTATTTATTTATTTTATTAGATTTATATCCCGCCCTTCTCCAAAGAGGACCCAGGGCGGCGCACAAGAATTTAAAATACATACAAAAACAAATATAAAATTTTAAAACTTATTAAAATACCCATCCTGCGCTAAAACCAAATTAAAATCCCCTAAAATAGAAGCTATCTAAAATAGTCACAGCGGAGGTTACACTAGGCCGGCTTGATGAAAGAAATGTGTCTTTAGACACTGGCGGAAGAGGCGGAGGTCTGAGATGGTGCGAAGTTCTGGGGGTAGGTCATTCCAAAGGGCGGGGCCCGCCACAGAGAAGGCCCTTCCCCTGGATGTCGCCAGTCGGCATTGTCCGGCCGACGGCACCCTGAGAAGGCCCTCCCTGTGGGAGCGGATCAGTCGAAGGGATGTATGGGGCAGGAGACGATCTCGCAAATTTCATTGTAATTTTTACAATGACAATAAAGATTATTATTATTATTATTATTATTATTATTATTATTATTATTATTATTATTATTATTATTCACGCATCACAGCTGATTGTCGGAAATACTGGTTCGCCTGAACCGGAAACATTTTTTTACTACCGGTAAACCGAACCGGTAGCATTTCACCCCTAACTCAAACCAGCCAACTGTATCCCTAGCCTGTTGCCTTTCAGAAGTTGAATTATTCAACTTCTTTCCTAAACACTCACCCTTCAGTGATTGTTTGCTTCCTGTCATCCTTCTTTCTTTTGTCCACGCTGTAGTTCTGATGGATGGTTTCTCCCATCAAATGGGAACCACCTTTATCCTTGTTCCTTGAGTTATGAAGTTCTTTGAGGCTGAGTTCACTTCGTGACCACAGGCCAGACGGCTGTCTCCTGAAGCCCGCTTTCTTACTCAATGAGGCAAATGTGGGTAAAAGTGGTGCCCGGCTCTCCATCCTGAGGTCATTGGAAAGAAACCACCAAAAAGAATGAGCCGACGTTGCCACGCTTCACACTCGTAGCCTTGTTAACCAAGGTGAACCTTACGGCTTCATTTCTGTAGAAGTATTTTCCTTTTACCTTCTGTTCCTTTGCTTCCCAGCTGCTGGAAAAGATCCGGTTGCAAAGGTGTGACATCTGTTGACAGTTCCCAGGTGTGTCACTCTGGGACCCTGGCCAGCAGCTGAATTGTCTGTCATTGGAAGTCTCTCCAGAAAATTAATGTTGTTCCTCAAACACAGCCAGTGTGGCAGCTTCTAATGGGGAGTAGTAGTATGTGCCACAGGCATAACTGAGAATAGGAAAGGGGTGTACAGTTACATACTGATAAAATCAAAGGGAAAAGCTTATGGGTTCAAGCAACAACTGTTGAAGAAGGAAGCTGAACACCTAAAAAGTAAATAAAGGCTCTACTGCTTGCATCTAGACACTATAGAGCACTGCACACCAGAACAACTAGACATAAGTTTTTTCCAAATGCCATCACTTTGCTAAGCAACTAATTCTCACATACGGTCATATTACTTACTAGGACTGTATTACTATTATTCCTCTCTTCCTTCCTAGTACCTATCTCTTCCCACTTATGACTATAACCATGTGGCTTGTATTTTATAAATTTTAGTTTTATTTGTTCTCTAGTTTTATTTATTAGGTTGCTTATTAGTAGTAACCTATGACTATCACTAAGTGTTGTACCTTATGATTCTTGAGGAATGTATTCTATTTTTCTTTATGTACACTGAGAGCATATGCACCAAAGGCAAATTCCTTGTGTGTCCAATCACACTTGGCCAATAAAGAATTCTATTCTATATTCTATTGTTTGGGAGGGAAGCTAATCTGGTCCTTTTAAGACCAATAAGACATTTAACTGTTTTTGCTGCCGTCGCTTAGATCAATTCACGAAATCCACTCCAAAGGAAAGCTCAAAAGTTACTAGTGTTACTAGCTATAGGAACAGAATTTTGCAAGTTCAACTATGCTTTAATTCCATCCCTACCCTCATCCTTATATTCATGTAAATTAGGGAGATATCTGCCAGAGTTGCTTGTGCATGCCTTCTTGCTTTGGAATTAAGCCATGTTTCCCCCATGCCATTTTGATAGCCGATTTAGCCTATCTCTGCTAAGGACATCATCCTTTCTTTTAGAGATTGCCCATATTGGAATTTAGAGCAAGAGAGCCTGTATTTTAGGCCCAGACTTGGTGCTGTCCCTTAGTGCGGCTGTTCAGGGTGCCCTAGATTTGGGTGTGTGTAGACAATTGTTTCTTTTGTTCAGAGCAGTGTGTGTTTGTGTGTGTGAGAGAGAGACAGCAGAGTCGAGTTAGGCATTTTCTGAACTTTTGACATGCTAAACCCAAAATGTCCGCCATCACTGTGCTAACATCACACCACCTCAGATGAGCCTGGCAGCCATTTTGTTAGTCCTTCAGAGCTGCAAAGGCTGGGAGTTTCTCTCAAGACCCATGGCTGGGGAATTCTGGGAGTTGAAGTCTATACGTATCAAAGATAAGAGTCTTAGGTGGCTGCCAAGTAAAAGGCTCCCTATATTTTGCTGCCTTTAAATGCCGTAAGGAATTTTGTCCGTTAATCTTCTCAGATCTTAACTGAGAATACAGGGAGGGAGTTCACTGAATTCCCTATTGATCAGAGATTGCTTGCGACTAAAAGTCCTTTGCTCATTTTTACATTGCATTATTTTATGATGCCTTGGTTAATGTAATTATGCTTATGGTTTTTTTTTAAGGAATACACATTTTGCGGTTTGTTGTGGGCTATACAAATTATGTATTTAAGATGACGGGGCATATGTATCAATTTTCTAAATTAATTTATTTTGGAATTCACACGAGACGTTTAAGCTTCCCATCCCAGCTTATCCATTTAAGTATGCCCTGTAAACGAGGCCCATTATCTTGACCCAAAGGAAGATTTTGTTTACTGAACAGAAGAGACACACAGTACATTGTTATCCATCAACTTTATTCATTTCCAACATTTTCCATAACTGGTATAAAAATGGGAACGGGGAGAAAGATGCAGTGTTGGGGATTTCCGATGTCACTGCAAGACATAAAATCAGCAGGAAAAGCTGCTTATTTGGACAAAGTCCTGCAGCCAAGACATTTCCCCCCCCCCTCCAAAAAAAAGAACCCAACAATCGCCATGTTATTGCCACCCCTTCCCTCCCACCCACCTATCCACTTAATTAAAATTCAAGAGTTTAACACAAAACAAGCTTTGGTTACTAGCAGTAAACATGGAGTTACATTCGTTTTGTCTTGCAGGACACAAACATGGAGCCATGCAAGAAATGGTTACCCACCCACCCACCCAAGCCCCAGTACATTCAAATTCCCCCACACCACAATGACCCTGAGTGCGGACATGGCTTTACCCTGCCTGCCATTCACACCGTTTACTCTTTATGCATAGTGTCCACCACTCTCCAAATTGTATTCTCATTCCTTGTGCCAGGCAGCAATTTATTTGTAAGACCAAGCCAAAGGACTTTCAAGACATTTCTTTCAACGTCTGAAATCTCACACTTTCCCATTTTTTGAAAACAGAGCAATGCAAAGCTACTGCTGGTGCTATCCAACCTCACTACAATGAGTTTAAAACATGATTTTCCTTTCCATTCAATGCTCTTACAGATAAATCACCATTATCCAATAATCCAATGATCTCGGCAGTTATAAGAGAGATGGGGAGAGGGGACTTCACCAACTCTCACTTGGCAGAATTACAATAAAGTACAAAGAGGGAACCCTACCCCCATATCTCTGGTGCAAATACAACCCCCTTGCTTTGGCTATTTTTCTTACGTTTGTAAACAATAATCCAAGAAAAAATTGGGAAGAAATCAGACAATTTTACATGAGATATTTACACAGACTAAGCATCCAGAAAGAGGAACAGTGTCACTTATCCTTCTTTTTTCTTCTTAATAAAAAGCAGATTCAAAACTACAAGGTGCCACAATCTAAATTTTGGGCACAGCCTAGGGAAGCATTCATTCTTTGACCAATCTAGAGCAAAGTAACTTACCTAGTGGTAAGTTCTATTGTATTTGACACCTATTGTCATCAAAAAGGATCCTGAGGTAGATACAGTAGTTTCTTCACAGCAACGTATCAAAATTAACCACCTGCATATTTCTCACAGCCACTATTTCTGTGATGGGTGAGTCAGAGGAGGAATGACATGGAAGTTTTTAAGTTGTTCAGAATCTCTTGAATTGTATTGCTCAGTTCTGTAAGTTCCCAAAACACATTTAGTTTTCATTGTTCCACTTAAACGTTTTTAAGAGTGCTGCATTCACCCCTTAGCAACTGCGAGAAAGCTAGTTACTTTGATATCAAACAGCAGATCCTACACAACTTCCTAACAGTAGCAGAGAAGAAAACTGGGAAGTTGGGTGCTCCAAAATACAATTCAGTGTACCAGCCAGCATAGCTAATACAGCTATGATTTATCAACATCTGCAGTGTTTACATGCTCTCACTTGCTACCTAACTCTCCCATCTTTGCAGATCCTTTCCTGCTTGCAATATCACCTCCAGCAGGCAAGTCCTACTATTCAGCAGAGTGAGGTGACATCCTTCAACTGTGGCTCTGGGGCAGAGTGAGAAGGCAGCAAATGAAATATAATTTCCCTTTTCTTTTCCTGACAAAAATATGGAAAGGAGAGATGGATTTTGTGTGTGTGTGTGTGTCTATCTCAAATAATTCATGGGGCTTGGAATAGAAGACATCCTGATCTGGATGAGTGAACATGTCTGCTGATGTGCCTGACGCAGCAAGTACATTTCTCTACTTTCAAGAGGTGTCAAAGTTTTCTGACCAATTTACAGATTTTCCCCTTTCCTAGCTCAGTTTCTTAAGACTTGCAGAATCTGAACATTACATGAAACTGACAGGTTAAAGGATAATATGGGTCTGGACTCGAACATGAACATGAACAGGAAATTCTGCTAGAGATGTGATGCAGGAATGGTCAATGAGTCAAAAGGCTTAAGGATAGGTGGAACAGAGGAGGAGATTTTATCAGGCACCAAAACTATCCTACAAATTGCATCACCAATATTATGCACTGCTGTGGGATATCCTTCCCTTTGGCTTGTTGGTCCACAGGCAGTCCTTGGAGAAATCTTTAGCTTATGCAACTTGGGGGGGGGGGGGGGGGGGAAGGAAGGAAGCCCCACAGAAATGTCTCTACATGGAGATTTTTCTCTCAGCTGTGCCACAAATCCTTTTACCTTCACTTGTATCCAAAAGGGAAAAGAAGAAATCTACTAAAATACAGCATTTAGAAACATCAATGCACTCACACACAGAGATTGTTAGAGCTACAAAAAATTTTAAAAACGGAGGCTTTCTTATTCTTTGTGCTGTTAAACTCTGATCCATTCAGCCCCAGAGCTGCCAAGATTCTTCCATCCCTGAGATGTGTGAGAATACCTGAGAATAAATTGCAGAATCGTGTCGGGGTTTTTTTTCTTCCTTTTTTTCCTCTTAAAAGTTTAAAATATACAAAAATACAAAACAGAATATTTATTAACATCCCCCCCCCCCACCCCAGGAAAAGCAAAAAAATAAAAAATAAAAATAACAAACCCAAAGATACGTCATTCACGCACATCTTAGTGCAGATTTCACATCACGGCTTCAGAGCAGAGAGAGGTCCACCCACCCTCCCGCTTTTCACACGGCGAGTCCAGCTGTCCGCGGGAACAAAATAAATTAAAGACAGAGTTACAGAAATTAAGCTGGGCAATGGAGCAGCAGTTTTTATCTGATGAGTGGGTTTGACAAAGTAAATACATATTTAAACTTAGAATCCTTGTGCTCATTTAGAGAATGAAAAATATGTCGGTCGCATGCATGGCAATATTAGATATATGCCAAATTTGCATTTCTGGGTCTATGTGTTTGGTGTGTGTGTGTGTGTGTGTGTGTGTGTGTGTGTGTGTTTTAAACATCCGAATTAGCCAAACAAGCACATGCAGGAAGGAGCACGGTTATACTACCGCATGACACAGAAGTTAAAAAGATCTAATCCTTCAGGTTCATTTTGGCAGAAATCAGATTCCTGTGCCTGCCAATGCTCCTTCAGGTCCCATAAACATCTAAAAGCATGTGGCTCTTACTTTTCCTTAACAACAAATGAATCCCAGTTCAGATATGAAAATGGAGGGGATTCAGTTATTTTCTGTTAAGAGAGCAAGGGGCAGGCAGTTTGGGGAGTTGGCATCCCTAAAGACTTCTAAAGTGGGACTCTTCCTTCCTTGAACCTTGGATTGTCTTAGAGAGGGGAACCTGCCAGTTATCTCACTACAATTCCAATGGTCTTGTCAATGTGTAAGAAATGATATATACACACAGAGAGACAGACACACAAACACACTTAACTCAAGTACAAACACATCCTGAGATCCATAGCTTCAGGGTTTTGGGGTTTTTTTGCATTTTCTTGATCTTCACTCGGATTGGTGAAGAAAGCCAAGTTCATGAAGGTACCTTTGGCTTTTTCTTCCAATTTCACAAAACTGACCAAGAAAGGGATTCTTTACATTCCCCACCGACTAATAAAAGAAAAAGGGTTTCCCTCTTCCACTCAAGTTTTTGCCTTTGCTAAAGATAAAAGCTGCTGCTCTCCTGCCCAGTGCTTGTTCACCCATAGCTTGGAGCCAATGCTGTTCTCTGCTCCCATTTTGGCTGACTTGATGCCCTGAAGCCGGTCAACTGGGCAGATTTCCTACTGATTTCCAGAGATCATTCCCTGGTTTCAGGAAGAAAGGATGAGCTGTGCATTTCTTCCTCCTCCTGGAAGTATGTGGGCTTTCCCTGAGAACTAGGCGACTGCTGCGTTTTGATCGGGCAGTTGGCCACCATGTGGGCAATGCTTTGGCAGAAGTGGCATTTCTTAGGCTGTGGAGGGAGCTTGCATTCTTTGGCATGGTGATCCAGACCACCACAGTTGTAGCATCTGGGGGGAAAAGAGAAAAACAAGATGGATAACAATGTTATTCCAGGAAAACTATAGCTGTGTGTATCTCCACAACCTTCTTCACATAGGAGAATTATATCATTCATGTTAAACCTAGGTAAAGGTAAAGGTTCCCCTCGTACATAAGTGCTAGTCATTCCTGACTCTAGGGGGTGGTGCTCATCTCCGTTTCAAAGCCACTGCTGTCCAAAGACGTCTCTGTGGTCATGTGGCTGGCATCACTATATGCCGAAGGTGTACAGAACGCTGTTACCTTCCCACTTCCTATTTTTCTACTTGCATTTTTACGTGCTTTTGAACTGCCAGGTTGGCAGAAGCTGGGACAAGTAACGGGAGCTCACTCCGTTATGCAGCGCTAGGGATTCGAACCGCCGAACTGCTGACCTTTCTGATCGGCAAGCTCAGCGTCTTAGCCACTGAGCCATCGCGTCCCTATTAAACCTGGGTAGCGGAGCCCTAAGGACCTTGGCTGATATAAATAAAACCTGAACAAAACCAATCTGATTACCCTGAACCAGGGCCTTATCCTGAAACCTCATAGCTATAGGCTCGATGGGAAAGTCAAAGAAATATCAACAAGACTCCCATCATTTTTCAGATCCTCTCTCCCTCTCTCACACACACTGCTTCAATGAACCAATTGCTCCCTCAAGGGAGGGTAGTAAATCCAGCAACTTTCCCAGCGAGATCTTCAAAAATTGGACAAATTAAAAGAATGCGTAAGTCTTTTTCAACCACTAGGGGGAACCCCCCCCCTTCCCCGTTGCTATTAATAAAGACTTTTTCCCCCAACAATAGTGGAAAAGCAAAGATAAGGCAGGCGGCAGTCTCATGCCCTCCAGATGTTTTGAACTATGCCTATCCTGAATTATCAGTTTTGATTTTTCAACTTGCAATTACTGATGGGAAATGCTATCTGAAAACACTTTAAGAACATCTGGTTTCCCAACCAGACAGCTGAAAGTTTTTTGTTGGCCTTCAGGTGTGTTGGGACAGCAAATGGGCTATACCGGTAATTCAACAATAAAAGCAGTGCCGTTCCATGCATCCCATCCTCCCAACTGTATTATGGCAATAGAATCAGTGGGTTCTCTTAAATAGTCCAGGGCCCATTTCAGATATTAGAGGGCCAGGAAGAATAGACAACCCTGAATCAACCGAGGGTGTAGCCTAAATGCTTGTCTTTCAGTCAGTAAGGATCACCCCATTCTCAGGGGTTTGTCCACACACTGAACTATTAAATGATCAAGTGAGCTGAGTTCAGGCGAGCTGCTAGCCAAAAGGTCTAAACCTAACCTCTTAGTATGCTATGCCGAATTGTTAGATCTGTAACAGCCAGTTAACAATTGTAGGAATACAGCCAGTGTAAGATAATCTGGTGCCTTCCAGATGTCTTAAGAATGCAACTCCCATAGCCACGGCGATCTTTAGAATATCTGGAGGGCACATGCCTGGGGACAAGTGTTGTAAGATATATATTATTTCCATGCACTGCTGTGGGAAGTCTCCCTGATGTTCTCTCTCTCCCTAGGGTGCCCAAGGGATGAGCCAATGCTCATACAGGCCATCCTGCAAGCACATGAATGCTAACAGGTTGATCTATTTCTATTCAGCTGGGCTGTATGTGTGTGTGTGAACTCTGACCTTATCCTTTGTTGCCCTAGGAATCTGCATCTGCCATTCACTTAAAAAGCCAAAAGGAAGCAACTTATGCAGAAGGAGGAGACAACTGATGGCCAAGCCTACACCCCACTGAAAGAAGGTAAAACTGGCTGGGAATGATGGGACACCTATAGTCAAACACCTCCAGAGAGCACGAGATTGGGTGAAGCTGAATTAAGGCAACTAATTTACGCAAGGCAGTGGGCCTTTGCGTAGGCATAGCCGCATATATTAGAGCCTTGAATGCGCAGTGGTTAGAATGCAGTATTCGGGACAGCTAGCAGTTCGACCCTGACCGGCTCAAGGTTGACTCAGCCTTCCATCCTTCCGAGATTGGTAAAATTAGGACCCAGATTGTTGGGGGCAATAGGCTGACTCTGTAAACCGCTTGGAGAGGGCTGTAAAGCCCTCTAAAGCAGTATATAAGGCTAAGTGCTATTGCTATTATGCTGGATCTGAAAGTGAAAAAAAAAGGGTTCCAGGGGGCAGAACAACACACCCAGAGCACTGTCTGCCACTCCTTTGAATCAGACATCTCTAAGAAACCAGGCGATTCAAACAACCAATGAAGCAAATCAATCAGCTGCTCAGAATTTAAATGTAGCTCCAAAGGAAGAACCAATCACATTGGCACACAAGACATTTATAAGCTAAGGAGAATAGGAGAAGAAAATTCTGCTGATGTTACCTAGTTTGGTAATGAAACATTCAGAAACTAAATTAAACCATGCTTGGGGAGCAAGCCACTGCCAAAATCTAAAACCCCAGCTACAAGTATTTTCTATTATGATAAACATCCCTTCTCTCCCAGGCCTGAACTGGTGTGCCTACATGCCTATTTGCCATTCCCATCATACCAGAGGACATCTGGCAACTGAAATTACTACTTTGACTTTTTATCCTGCCTTCATTTTCATAATAATTCAACGTTACAGTGAATATATCTAATGATCCTTCCTTATAACAATCATGTGAGCAGAGTTGGACTGAGAGAGAGTGACTGACCCAAGATCACCCAGTCAGCTGTCATGGTTAAGGAGGGACTAGACCTCACAGTCTCCTGGTTCCTAGACCAGCACCTTAACCACTAGACCAACTGGCTCGTTGTCTTATTGTTATCATTATCTTGGTGAGAATGTCAAATGTCAATATTTCTTCCTATTAACATCAAACAAATTTCTAGCTCAGAGGTTCCCAAACTTGGCAACTTTAAGACTTGTGGACTTCAACTCTCAGATTTCTCCAGCCAACAGAGCTGGCTGGAGAATTCTGGAAGTTGAAATCCACAAGTCTTAAAGTTGCCAAGTTTGGGAACCTCTGTTCTAGCTCTTGTAATGATGGTGAAGAATGAACATCATTGGAAACTTCTGTTCTAGCTCTTGTGATGATGGTGAAGAATGAACATCATTGGAAACTTTAGAAAGCCAAGCAAGGTTTTATTGTTATTAGCTATCTTGAGTACTCTATGGATGAGACAGAATAAAGTAATGAAATAAATAAAGAATGCCTGGATTTGCGTAATATGCCAAACTGCTAGAAAGAAAAAAAGAAAAATTCATGCATCTTTTATAACCTGTTTCCCTGAAAATAAGACCCTCCCCGGATAATAAGCCCAATCGGGCTTTTGAGCACATGCGCTAAAATAAGCCCTCCCCAAAAATTATTTAAGCACATGTGCAGCCAGTTCCCGCCATTTCCTCTGGTTGATTGCTGCACAAACATGAGGTGAAGAGGCAAGGCCAGAGGGGGGCAAGGCGGTGGGAACATGCCTCACGCACCCCACACGCCCTTACCTAACACCTGCTCCCGCAACCCTAGCCATCATGCCCTTTCTTTCATGCTAATGGCCGCCGCAAAAAGAGTGGCAGGCCCAGCAATGTGCCTCGCTGCTGCAGCAGTGCAGCACAGTAGCAGCCATGAGGTGACCATGCTCGCCACCTCCTGCACCTCAAAAATAATAAGACCTCCCCGAAAATAAGGCCAAGCGCTTATTTCGGGGGTGAAAAGAAAATAAGACCCTGTCCTATTTTCGGGGAAACACAGTAGGTTATGTGGAAAAGAGTTCCAAACTTAATTTGTTTGTTGTTTTTTTCTCCATCCAAAAAAACCCAACCGATTTATCTATTTCTATACTTCCAATGCACAGAATATCCTTTGCTTTTCCAAGCTTTGACATTTCGTTGTAAGTCAAGAGGTTTCCGGACTCACTGAACAAGTCCCTGAACGAAGCCTTACCGATCTCCTTTTGACCTGCGTTTCTGAAGGTTTTTTCCCTTCGGTCTCCTTTCGCTGCCAATGCAGAAAACTCCACCGGGGCCAGTGACTCGGATGGACTCCAAACCTTTAGAGGATTTCTTGAAAGTGAACTCAACTGCTTCTCCTTCTTTCAAGCTGCGGAAACCTTCCATGTGGAGCTTGCTCTGGAGCCCAGAAAAAGAGGGGGAAGAGCAGTTTAGCAATGAAGAGGAAATTATAAAATACGGACAAAGCAAGGCAGAGAATGTTCAGGTCAAATCAATCGTGCATTTTCACTGAACAAAAAGCGATGCACATATTCACCCACAAACTTGCAGTAGGCATTTGATTTAACTACCATAACTAAAGTTTTGGATCACTTGCAAAGGCAGCTCCATTTATCATGGACTGGAATAAGATTGACATAAAATACAACTTACAAAGCTTTCTCTGCCCAGAAAGGAACACAGTTGGCATGTTGACCTACTTACTTTTATGCATTTTCATATTGATTGTGTTATTTACTGATGTATTTTCATTAATACATCTGATCACAGAATGTTTAATTTTGAACTCAGAACACTAGTTGAAAATGTAGGAAACAACACAGAACTCTGAAAGACAACCTTCAAAACAACAGTTTTCTAATATCGATGTACACAACTAACTATGAGAACTATGTAGCTATATATGCCCCTCATTGAATTTCTGAATCAAGTCAATTTCTATTTCAAAACATTCTCTGAAAGCAAACTGAAACAGACCAAGGAATGTCCAATCCATTCCACACTGGCATGAACCAAAACTTACCTTTCTCAAAATATAACATCAATTCAGAAATTTCTCCCCATGCTACAAATGAATCCTTATGCCTTTGTTCAGGAGTCGATTGCCCAGTCCAGTACATGCCTATTGAAAAGCAGCTGCCATTGCATTATAGGTTATTAAATAATATAATTAAAGGGATGGATGGAAGGGACCAAGATGATCTCTAACACAAATGTTTTGGCAACTTGAAGATATTGCACTTCAGTTCCTAGAATCCCCCTCCACCAGATGGCTGCCTGCCTGGGGAATTCTGGGAGTTAAAGCCCACACATCTTCAAGTGTTAGGGCTGAGAAACACTGATTCAGCTGAACCTTTTTAAAATGGAGGAATCCACAACAGTACCAATAACAGATGACTATCCAGACTCTGATTAAACAGCTCTAGTGAAAAAGAGACCACCACTGAAGGAATCCATTGCTGAGCATTTGTATTATAAGCAATTGTTCCTGACATCCAACCAAAGCCTATTTCCTTTTAATTTAAACACATTATTTGTTATGATTCTGCATCAACTCTTCAGAAATTCTCTCCTATCGTCTACATAACAGCTTTTCAGATATTCAAAGGCATTGACCTAACTTTCCTGTAGCCTTCCCTTCTCCTGGCTAAACATACCCAACACCTCTCCCCTTGCCTCTGAAGTTCTCCCTTCCAGGAACCCCTTATCAGCTTGGCTGTTCTTCTCTAGACAGGTTCCACTTTGTCAATGTCTTCCCTAAAAAGTATTGCCCCAAGATGGATGCATTAGCCTAGGAACAGTCTGAGCCACGCTGGAGAGGAACTCAGTGGTGCCTAACTCCACAAAATTAGTCATAGGACTGCAATTAAAATCTTTTCTTTTTTCACAGAGGGTGAGGGATTATAATCCCTAGTGATCTGTCTACCCCACTGAACTGAACCCCAGTTTCCAAAGGAAACTCACAGTAGTGCTAGTACTATTTGGTCAGTTTCTGTCATCACCTCCCCACTGTGATCCTTATCTCCCCTCTTTATATTCCCCTCAAAGCCTCTCTAAGTTATCAGCTTTGGATTCAAGGCAAAAAGGCTTTGAAACATAAGGGGGTGCCCATGGAGAACTGTCAGCAACTCCTTCACAAGCAGCCAACACTTGATACTCAGGATTCAGAAGGATCTTGACAGAAGTTGGATATTGAGTCCTAGCCAACAAGAAGATGCAGGTCAATGGCTGAGAAAAGTAAGGACCGGCAGTTAGGGAAGAAAAACCAAATGCATGTATAGAATAGGAGGTACCTGGATGAACAGCAGTAACTGTGTGATAGATCTAGGTTTCCTGGTGGACTACCACTTAAGTCGAGCCAGTAGTGTGCTGCACCTGCCTAAAAAAGCCAATGCAACCCAGGGCTGCCTCAACAGAGAGGCAGTACCAAAATCATGCAAAGTGATAATACTGGTCAGGCCACACTTGGAATACTGCATGCAGTTCTGGCCTCCATAACATAGAAAAGATGCTGACCCTAGAAAATGTGCCGAGTAGAACAACAAAGGATCCTGGATCCGTTTCAGGCCTGGGTACAGCAGAGACGGCATTGGTTGATGATCTCTGGCGGGCCCGGGACAGGGGCTGTTCCTCTGTCCTGGCCCTATTAGATCTCTCAGCGGCTTTCAATACCATCGACCATGGTTTCCTACTGCGACGACTTGGGGGGTTGGGAGTGGGGGGCACCATTTTGCGGTGGTTCTCCTCCTACCTGTCGGATCGATCGCAGTTTGTGTTGACTGGAGGACAGGGATCGACCCCAAGGCCCCTCACTTGTGGGGTGCCCCAGGGATCGGTTCTCTCGCCCCTCCTGTTCAACATATATATGAAACCGCTGGGCATGATCATCCGTGGTTTTGGGGTACGGTATCATCAATATGCTGATGATACCCAACTTTTCATCTCTACCCCAAGCCACCGCAACGATGTCCTCGATGTGATGTCCCAATGCCTGGAGGCTGTGCGGATCTGGATGGGGAGGAACAGGCTCGGGCTCAATCCCTCCAAGACTGAGTGGCTGTGGTTCCCATCATCCCGATTTGTCCACCTGGCTCCAACTTTGGTGATAGGAGGAGAAATTTTACTCCCCCCCCCCCTCAGAAAGGGCCTGCAATCTGGGAGTCCTCCTGGATACGCGGCTTAGCTTAGAAGAACATCTGACAGCCGTGATCAGGGGGGGGGGGGGTTATCAGGTTCGCCTGCTACGTCAGTTGCAGCCATTTCTGGATCGGGATGCCCTGTGCACACTCACTCATGCTCTCGTCCTTTCTCGCCTGGACTACTGTAATGCTCTCTACATGGGGTTGCCCTTGAAGAGCACCCGGAGGCTTCATCTGGTCCAGAATGCAGCTGCGCGGGTTATCATGGGGGTACTAGGTGCTCCCATGTTACACCCCTTTTAGGCGGCCTGCACTGGTTGCCGGTTGTCCACTGGATGCAATTCAAGGTACTAATTATGACCTTCGGAGCGCCCCATGGCTTAGGCCCAGGGTACTTGCGAGACCACCTACTGCCACCGGTAGCCTCCCATCGTCCAGTACGATCCCACAGAGTTGGCCTCCTCAGAGTGCCGTCAGCCAGACAGTGTCGACTGGCGACCCCCAGGGGGAGAGCCTTCTCTGTGGGAGCACCTTCCCTTTGGAATGAGCTACCCCCAGAGCTTTGCATAATTCCTGCCCTCCTGTCCTTCCGGCGCGCCCTAAAAAGCTGGCTTTTCCAGAAAGCCGGCCTGGCCTGAACAAAATAACGTATTAATTTTAATTCCAATTTTAATTTATTTTATAATGTCTATTAATTTATTGCTTATTGGATTTTTATTTAATATTTTTCTAACTTTTGTACTATATGTCTCTTATGTTGTACGCTGCCCTGAATCCAATAAATCTGAATCTGAAAGGGGATCATTTGATCTGGAGGATAAATTATATGAGGAACAGTTAAGGGTATATCTATCCTATTCGAAGGAAGGATTAGAGGTGAGATGGTGGCTGTCTTCCAATCATTGAGGGGCTGTTTCAGAAAAGGGGGTTGACTTATTCAGCAGGGCAGTGGCCCCTAAGATTGGGCATCCACTTGATCAGGATGGTACGTATGGTCTCCTGCATTGAGCAGGGGGTTGGACTAGATGACCTCCGAGGTCCCTTCCAGTCCTAGTATGATTCAGCACAATCCTGGAAAATATTTGGCGTCAAGAGTTGCAGACCAGTGCTACCCAAATGTCCCTGTGATTTTTTTTTTGTTTTCAAAATCTCTGCATGGCACTTTTATTCAGATTTTATTAAAACAGCCAATAAAGTCATTCTCTTAGCCTTATGGTGATTACTCAGAAGTAATTCTGATTTGATGTAAAAACACATCTGCAGAACCCGAGACAATCAGAAACAGTATGGATGTCCATAGACTCTAACCAATTAAAAGTTAATCAGCTTGATTGGAAGCCTCCTTATTTGTTTGAACCACGGATCAGGTCTCTAAAGGCCAGCTCCTAACATTTTTCCTAATTTATTCTCAGCTATGAGAATAGATCAATTATTGTTCGGTCGTCCCAGGAGCTCTGAGAAGGCCACTCTGAATGAAGCCTTCTTCCCTCACCTCACCCATTTTTGAAAGTCTTTTTCCTAAACTACTTGTTTTATTTCTAAATTCCACAACCATTTCATCTCAACTTTTACAAAGAAATATTTACTTATGTATGTTTTTGTGCTGGTCAAGTATGAAAGTAAAACGATTAAATCAAGAGCTGGTTTGTCACACAAATTTGATCACTGATATAATGTTATGGGTTTTTGTTGTTGTTCACTGCCCAGCGTTTCATTAGTAGATAAGCAGTTATACACATTTGCAAAATAAATAAAAAAATAGGTGCTACATCTTATCCAACTTTTCTTAGGTAGAAATAATGACCAATGCATAGTGACAAAAAAATGACAATGATTTTTCCTGGAATTGATTCTCCTCTCAATTAGTAAGAATTGACAAGCAAAAAGAAAAAAGAAAAGTAATTTCAACTTCAGATGACTTATATCAGTTAACAAATTCATAAAATAATGAATAATAATAAAGCAACTTCCATCTAGAATACCTCCCCTCCATACAATCAATCCTCGGAAAAAAGGTAGGGGGATCCCTATATATAGTACGTAACATAACTTCGCACACTTTTTCCCAAAAGCCATCACTCTGCTAAACAACTAATTCCTACAAAATTGTCATATTACCTAATAAAACTGTATTACTTACTATTCTTCTTCTCATCCTTCCTAGTACTTATCTCTTCCCACTTATGACTATAACCATGTCGCTTGTACCTTTCAATTTATATTGTTTTATTTGTTTCCTAGTACGATTTGATAGCTTATTAATAACCTATGACTATCACTAAGTGTTGTATCTTACGATTCTTTCCTCCCCAATATTAAGTATAGCACCCTAGGCCAGTTATGCAAATTATCTTACATTATTCCACATCACGCCTTACCCCAGGGAGTAAAGCACATAGTTTAATAGAAACCATATGCTCGGCATGCCCCAAATCCATATTTAAAATCCAGCTCTTGTTTTAAAAGAAGTAGATGGTCCACAGTTTGAAAGCCTTCTGTTCTCAGGGCTGTGATTTAACCCAGGGTCATTTTCTTTGCAGAAAGTTGAATTAAACCAGGAGATTTGCCACCCCCAATTATCTTCAACAGTTCTACTAAAACAGGGGTGTCCAACTTCGGTAAGTTTTAAGATACTGCTGTGCTGACTGGGGAATTCTGGGAGTTGAAGTCCACACATCTTAAAAGTTGTAAGGTTGGACATCCCTGAACTGTACTAAATAATAAAGAAAAAAGACAAATAACAATAACACATAGACACATCAGGGAAACAAAAAATAAATAAAATAGCTTGTGCAAATTCACGAATTACTGGGGGTCCAAGGTCTGGTGGAAGAGCTGGGTTTTTTTTTAGTTTTCCTTAAAAAAACAACAACCACCAAACAAACAAACACCCCAGCACATTTATATATTTTGTCTAGAAGAAATGCACCTAGAAGATATGATACTTTGTTTTAACTTGGCCTATTATATAAAGTCAACTACAGCAGCCTGTAAAACATACTTTATGATTTAGCATCTTGGATGGATTTAGCCATTTGTGTGACTTTTGAACATAACAGGTGATAGTGTTCAAAAGTGCAAAGAAACAAAGGCTCCAGCTAGAATGAAATGCTTCATTTCCTAAAAATTTATAGCACCCTGAAGTCAGTTCACAATTATGGGTCAAAATCCCATTGAAAAGGGATTACCCTTCCCCAAAATTTGATGTCACTATATACCTTAATTGTAGTTGTTTCATTGCAAGTTTCCTCTGGTTTGGCTGCCACAAACTCATATACAGTAATTATCTCCTACCAGCAGGGCAATTTATACTCTCAAACGCTCACTTACCATTAAAATGAGCTCTATGTATATCCCTAATCTTTTGTGGGAGGGGGAGGGAGTGGAATGGCAGAATTAATAATCTGTCCATGCTGCTCTGGCCTGAGCCTTTTTCAAGCCGGTTCAGGCTGTCCCTTCTGGGTCTGCAGGCCATCTGCCGCATGCAGGAGAGAAGAGCAAGCCTTTTCTTTCCTCCTGTCTTTCATTCTCCCACCCACCCCCCTTTAATGAATGGAGCAAACCCCTCATTCACGAGTTGTTCAGTAACCGAGGTCAGCTGATGGCATTTCCCTGGGGCTCAAGGGTAAGCAACGCCACATTTAAGGATACTGAAAAGCAGTCCTGTAGCACTACACTGCACTACCTGAACTACACTAGTTTGGTGTTTCCCAAATGGATGCCTCAACTGTAATCGGGGTGGGTCCTTGTACCAGTTGATACCGGCTTGCTTCACGCACACTTTGCGTGTGCGTGCACAGTTAACTGTAAATTCAGAGGCATGGCCAGCCGGGGTCGCTGCTGGTTCTGCGACCCAGGCCAAATTACCACTACTGGTTCACCCAACCCGGTGTGAACCGTTAGAAACACACCTCTGGATGTAATCTGTTCACTGTGCAATCCCTTTGCTGTAAGTGGTTTTAAAAATTTGATAAAGAAATAAAAATCATTTCCAAACTTGCTGTCATTCTAAAATTTCCCACCAAAGATGTCAACTTGCTGTCATTCTAAAATTCCCACCAAAGATGTCAACTTGCTGTCATTCTAAAATTTCCCACCAAAGATGTCAACTTTTAATGAAGCCGATTGTTGTGAGTGGAGGAAAGGGGAGAAATATGTGAATTACATAACAGTCACCTGAGCTCATACCTTCTGGGTTTCAACCATACATGAACCAGACTCACTAAACAAACCGGATTCATACCAGAATGTCAGGCCCAAAGTCAACAATAATCAAGCTTACAGTGTTGTACAACCAGACGTATTAGATTTTTAAATGAGGTAAACATGTCATGCTAAAACTATAGGGGAGTAATCATATTCAAAATGCACAGGTACAGTATAGGTGGTATCTTGCTCAATAGTAGCAACTGTGGAAGGGATCTTGGAGTCCTAGTGGATCCCTTTCACAGTTACTACTATGAGCCAGCAGTGTGCAGCAGCTGCCAAAAAAGCCAACACAGTTCTAGGCTACATAAACAGAGGGATAGAATCAAGATCACATGAAGTGTTAATACCACTTTATAATGTCTAGGTAAGGCCACACTTGGAATACTGCATTCAGTTTTGGTCGCCACGATGTAGAAAAGATGTGGAGACTCTAGAAAGAGTGCAAAGAAGAGCAAAAAAGATGATTAAGGGACTGGAGGCTAAAACATATGAAGAACGGTTGCAGGAACTGGGTATGTCTAGTTTAATGAAAAGAAGGACTAGGGGAGACATGATAGCAGAGTTCCAATATCTCAGGGGCTGCCACAAAGAAGAGGGAGTCAAACTATTCTCCAAGGCACCTGAGGGCAGAACAAAAAGCAATGGGTGGAAACTAATCAAGGAGAGAAGCAACTTAGAACTGAGGAGAAATTTCCTGACAGTCAGAACAATTAACCAGTGGAACTGCTTGCCTCCAGAAGTTGTGAATGCCCCAACCCTGGAAGTCTTTAAGAAGATGTTGGATAGCCATTTGTCTGAAACGGTATAGGGTTTCCTGCCTAGGCAGGGGGTTGGACTAGAAGACCTCCAAGGTCCCTTCCAACTCTGCTATTGTATTGTATTATATATTAATTGTAATTCAATCTGAATTAAACTGGATTTAGTTTAGATGTTAACCTAACCCATTCTACTTTTCTTGGTTCATTTTATTTCACTTCATTTTCTAGGTTTATAGCCCAGTGGTGGGTTCCAGATCCCAGTGCAACCGGTACCTCCTGCAGCGCTCTGCAACGCTCCAGCTGCTCGGCAGAGTACCGCGCAGGCGCTGAATGCATCATGCGTGTGCGCGGAAGCGTCAAAGAGCTCAAACACAGGAGGGGGGGCCCCTCTGGAGCACCGTATCGGAACGGTACCCAGTGCTCCCGGCAGACACCAATACGCCTGTACCGGGATGTACTGCCTGCAACCCACCATTCCAATTGTTACTGCCCTGGAGTGTTTACATGCCTTATTTGTAAGTAACATTAAAACAATACCAAACAATCCATCAATTAGATTTATACCCTTCCTTTCCTTCATGAATTCAGGGCTGCATACAGGTAATCCTCAATTTAAAACCACATTTGAGCTCAAGATTTCTATTATGGAGCAAGGCCATTGTTCAGTCAATTGTGCCTTTTTATGACTTTTTGCCAGTTGTTAAGCGAATCATGGAAGTTGCTAACTAAATCTGGTTCTCCCACATTGATTTTGCTTATCAGGGGCAGGCTGGGAGGGTCGCAATTGGTGACCCCGGGATAGCGCAACTGTCATAAATACATCCCAGTTGCCAAATGCCTAAAGTTTGATCCCGTGATCATGGGGATGGCTGCAACAATTGTAAGATTGAAAAACGGTCATGTTACTTTTTCCATTGCCATTGTAACTTTGAATGGTCACTAAATGAATAGTTGTAAGTCAAGGACAACCTGTACGTACCCCTCTTGCTTCCCATACTACCCACACAACAACTCTGTGAGATAGGATGAGCTATGGTCAAGAGACTGAAGTATTCAATGATATATCAATTCCTCTTGCCATCAAGCCCCATCTATTTTTAATTGCTCTTCTGCTTTCTATACACCATATTGTAGTCTATTTCATCTTCAACCCTTCTCCTCTCCCTCTCTCTTCCTCCCTACCTCCTTTCTTCCCTCTGCCATTTCTCTCTTCTCTACTTCCCCTTGCTCTCTTCCTCTCCTCTCCCTCTTTTCGAACCTTCCCTCTCTCCTGTCTCCTCTCTCTCTCTCTCTCTCTCTCTCTTTCCCCCTTCCAGTCTCTATTTTGCATGGTGTATTTCAGGGGTTGAACAAGCCCCATTCAATATCAGTGGCATTAATAATTACATTCCAAAAAACGATCTTCATATTACTAATTTTATATATCTTCTCCTTTTAAAGGTATAGCTACATACGAGTTCCATTTGTTTTCCCCTCCCCCAGCCTCTTTTTTGCCTGAAGTATGAGACGATTCAGGTTTCCAGCTATTCTCATAGTACTATTACATAGTTATACATCATTAGGTGCCCATATTTTTAGGTCTCTTGATAGATCCTTGAGCACTTTAAAAAAATGTTTGTTAAGATGTAATGGTATACATCTGGAGCCGAAGGAGACCACTGTGCCTCAGACGACCGGTTGTGAGTCCCTCTTCGTGAAATGGGGCCTAGGGAGGCAGTTGGGCTTGCTAGTTGTATACCTGGCTCCCCGCTATGTAACAGCAGCCCTGCCCGAGCTACTCGAGGTGATCGCCGCGATGGCGGTGGAGACCCCCAGACCTATAGTCATGGGGGACTTTAACCTGCCGTCGGCGGGCGAAACATCCGAGGTGGCTCGGGAGTTCATGGCTTCCATGACGGCCATGGACCTGACCCAAGTAGTTCAGGGCCCCACTCACGAGGGAGGACACACGCTGGATCTGATTTTTGTCTCTGGACACTGGATTAGTGATCTCGGAACAGGGGATTTAGTCATCTTACCCTTGTCATGGACAGATCACTCTCTCCTTCGGATAGACTTTCCAACCGTCACACCCCACCGCGGGGAGGCGGAACCAGAGACACCAAGTTGGTTCCGCCCCAGGCGCCTGATGGACCCGGAAAGGTTCCAGAGGGAGCTTGGGCCAATACCTGTGTCCCTGCCCCGTGGCTCGACTGAGGATCTAGTGGCCGCATGGTATAGTGCGGCCACGGGGGCCTTGGACCGAGTTGCGCCCTTGCGGCCTCTCATGCGGCGCCGAGTCACCCAGGCTCCTTGGTTTACCGAGGAGCTTTGGGAGATGAAACGCCGCAAGAGACGCCTAGAGAGTAGGTGGCGATCTTCTCGATCCGAATCTGACCGAACACTAGTGAGAGACCATATTAGGACTTACTTAGTGGCGCTAAGAGTGGCCAAACGTGAGTATTGTGCTACTCTTATCGCGTCCGCGGAAAACCGCCCTGCCGCCCTGTTTGGGGTGACCCGCTCCCTCCTTCATCTGAGGCCGCAGGAAGCCCCTCTGCAGGGTCGAGCAGAGGAATTTGGAGTATTCCTGCAGGACAAAATCACTCAGATTCGGAACGAGTTGCCCTCCACTTGTGGTCCAGTCGAGGCGTCCAGCGTTGGTCTTGAGATTACACCTTGGGAGGAGTTCGACTTTGTTACTACCGAGGATATGGACAGGTTGCGGAGGAACCTTAGAGCCACCACATGTTTATTGGACCTGTGTCCCTCCTGGCTTGTACTGGCATCCTGGGAGGTGACACGAGGCTGGCTCCAGGGCATTGTGAATTCATCTCTGAGTGAGGGGCACTTGCCCACCGTTTTGAAAGAGGCGGTGGTGAGGCCCCTCCTCAAGAAACCATCCCTGGATCCAGCTTTATTAGAGAACTATCGTCCCGTCTCCAACCTTCACTTTTTAGTGAAGGTTGTTGAGAGTGTGGTGGCTCAACAGTTTCCCCGACATCTGGAGGAAGTTGATTATCTAGACCCGCGCCAGTCC
The DNA here is from genome assembly GCA_039707465.1 of Rhabdophis nuchalis. Taxonomy (NCBI): domain Eukaryota; kingdom Metazoa; phylum Chordata; class Lepidosauria; order Squamata; family Natricidae; genus Rhabdophis; species Rhabdophis nuchalis. The sequence goes on along the minus strand of CM077654.1, from coordinate 17,724,421 downwards.
GGCTTCCGGCCCGGTCACAGCACCGAAACGGCATTGGTCGCGTTGGTAGATGATCTCTGGAGGGCACGGGATAGAGGTTGTTCCTCTATCCTTGTCCTATTAGACCTCTCAGCGGCTTTTGATACCATCGATATCTTATTGCACCGATTGGGGGGGTTGGGGCTGAGAGGCACCGTCCTACGGTGGTTCTCGTCTTACCTCTCTGGTCGGTCGCAATGGGTGTTGGCAGGAGGGCAGAGGTCGTCCCCGAGGCCACTCACATGTGGGGTCCCTCAGGGGTCGGTCCTCTCGCCACTCCTGTTTAACACCTACATGAAGCCGCTGGGCGAGATCATCCGTGGTTTTGGGGTGGAATACCATCTGTACGCTGATGACACTCAGTTGTACATATCCACCCCAAACCACCCCAACGATGCCGTCGAGGTGCTGTCCCGGTGTCTGGAGGCCGTACGGATCTGGATGGGTAGTAACAAACTCAGACTCAACCCATCCAAGACCGAGTGGCTGTGGTTTCCGGCACCCCGGTTCAGCCAGATAAGTCCAACACTGGCCATTGGGGGCGAACAACTGGCCCCCGTGGAGAGGGCGCGCAACTTGGGCGTCCTCCTGGATTCGCGGCTGTCCATGGAGGACCATGTGACGGCCATGGCCAGGGGGACGTTCTATCAGGTACGCCTGATACGCCAGTTGCGCCCCTTACTGGACCGGGGAGCCCTTCGCACAGTCACTCAAGCGCTTGTGACATCCCGGCTGGATTACTGTAACGCTCTCTACATGGGGCTCCCCTTGAGGTGCACTCGAAAGCTACAGTTAGTACAGAATGCGGCCGCGCGGGTGATTATGGGTGCCTCAAGGCAAACCCACGTAACACCTCTCCTGCGCGAGCTGCACTGGCTGCCTGTGGCCTTTCGAGTGCGCTTCAAGGTGCTGACGACCATCTTTAAATCGCTCCATGGCTCGGGGCCTAGCTATATACGAGACCGTCTCCTGCCCCATACATCCCTTCGTCCGATCCGCTCCCACAGAGAGGGTCTTCTCCGGGTGCCGTCAGCGGGGCAATGCCGGCTGGCGACACCCAGGGGAAGGGCCTTCTCTGTGGCGGGCCCGGCCCTCTGGAACGACCTACCCCCCGACCTTCGCACTATCTCGGACCTCCGCCTCTTCCGCCAACGTCTTAAGATGTATCTATTCCAACAAGCCGGCCTAGGATAGCCCCTACTTCTGACTTTTAAAATTAAAATTAATTTGGTATGGTTTTAAAATGGGTTTTTAGCACGGGTCCAATAATTTAATATATTTTAATCGATTTTGTATTTTGTATTTTGTGGTTTTAATAATGCCTGTGCGCCGCCCTGGGTCCTAACAAGGAGAAGGGCGGCATATAAATTTAATAAAATAAAAAATAAAAATAAATAAATACTTTGGATTATATGTATGTTAAAAAATAAAAATAAAAAACTTTTCAGAGAGAAAAAAAGAGACTGAGTGACCCAACACTTCAGATCATCACATGCCAGTTTTGACATGTGCATATTGTCTTGCTTTATACAACATATTAAATCTGGGTTAACATAACACAGTTGTTTCAGTCACATAATAGATAATGCCTAAACCTAAAGAGTTATAATGTCTAAACCTAAAAAGTAAACTGCTACATTAATACAAACACACTAAATCACTACCTACCAACTCCATCTTGGCCCCATGTAGGCTATTGCATAATCCCAGCTATTGTGTGTAGTTTGCCAAGAACAGACTCAAGATGAGTCACAACTGAAGAGTCTGCTTTCCTCTTTTCTTCTGTCACCCACTCCGCAAAACACTTTCTCCCATGACAGGGAGATCACTGACCATTAATAAAAGGACAATTGCAACTCCTAGCTGGAAAAAGGCATCAGAAACTGGGGGGGGGGGGGGGGGGGGGGGGGGGGGGAGGGGAGAGAATAAATAGGGAAGGGCTGAGCAACCTCTTCTCTAGCTAACTCTTCATTCCTTTTGTGTATTCCTAGGCATGTGTAGTTTCTGAGCCTTCCAATTTGCTCTAACTCAGGGATCTCAAATTTGGCAATTTTAAGATTTGTGGACTTCAACTTTCCTCATGGTTGGCTGAGGAATTCTGGAAGCCGAAGTCTACAAGTCTTACAATTGTGCCAAGTTTGGAGAGTTTTGCTCTATCTCAAAAGTGGTGGGGGTTATTTACCCGCTGTAAAAGAAAAGAGCAAACCCTGTGACTCCTGCTTTTGAAATAATTATCAGGCCACCAACCTTGGTGCATCAATTAATCAGTTTATTTAAGGAAGACTCTCTCTATCAAGCACGGGTCTCCATCCTTGGCAACTTTAAGACTTGTGGACTTCAATTCTGGGAGTTGAAAGTCCACAAGTCTTAGAAGTTGCCAAGATTGGAGACCCCTACAATAAAAGCCATGTGAGCCTAAACATGAACTAGGTAAAGCTTCAACACTTTTTAAATCTTGACTATTCATAATCTCGGTAAAGATTGACAACTCTATCCCCTGATGCTTGTGGCACTGCATAATCCCTCTTTGATGTCAAGATTCAATTAAATGATTTTTTAAATCCAATGGAACAGATTATTCAGTTGCCACAGCTGCTTCACCACACCTGGAACCTCATTAATTTATTTGAGATGAGGTCTCCATTATAAGTGGCACACAGCTAATATGGAGAGACACTCTCTGAATTCCCAATATTTGGAAAGCTGCTTAAGAATTCCAGGAACTGCAGATGCAACACATCTGAAAGGGCTAGGAGCTATGCAGGATCAAACCAGAAAAACAGGCTCTCAAATGTGCATTTTTGACGCCTAAGAGTAATCACATTTAAATTTGGCTCCCTATTTATTATCTCATTTGTTGTATCTAGTATTCTAAATATTTTGCAGTACAAAATATTTCAGTTTTGGTTCAGGATTTGGATTCTCTACTCCATTTCCTGATTCCCCTCCAAAACTCTTTCCAGTATGACATCCTTTGGTAGATGTACTATATATACATATATATAGATGTACATATGTAGATGTACGTGTGTGTGTGTTACGTTTTTGAGCTGATCAATAAATAAGTCAGGGAGACTAGTATAGATCTATTTCGAGCTTTTTAGCTCTTTTTAGTTCGAATACCAGTAAGGGTATGGCTATCTGATGAGAGCTAAAAAGCTCGAAATAGATCTATAATAGTCTCCCTGACTTATTTATTGATCAGCTCAAAAACGTAACACACATATAAAAAAATCACACAACGGAACTCATGGCTTTCTGTCTAGATGGTCTCTGGTGATGAGCCGAAAGGCAGAAAAGGAAACAGTATGTCTCCTCCCTTAATTGGGGCCTAACAGGGTGTTGTGGAACAAATACATACACACACACACACACACACACACACACCTGTATATATAGTACATCTACCAAATTGGTTGCTGAGTAATTTTGCTAGATACATTCATGTGTGTGAATGCATGTGCACAAATGTGGCAAAAAGCAAATCAGTTAGTGAATTCTCCAACAAGCTTAATAGACCTCTCAAACCATTCAAAAAGGTAGTCTGGCGGTTCTCCTCCATACTGCTCCACATCTCCTGCAATGTAAATCAATTTGCTTTTAATGACCGAGGGGGGGAAAAGTTTCCCACAGAGTGCCTTCCAAAGACTAAACTTTCTTCATCCATTAGAGCTGCATTGCATACCAGGAGAGTATTGTCTTGGTAAATCCTTTTTAGCCGGTCATTATCCTGCCTTTCTGCCAAAACTGACTTCCATTTCTACAAAAAGCTGGATTCACACAATCTTCCCAATCTTAAATCTTGGTGTACAAAACATCAATTGTATTTCCATAGATTATCATCCCCAAACAAACCACATTACAATGGAAGGTGACAGCCTGCCCAGCTTCTGCTGGAGGACAAATAATTTAACTTAGCATAGCATGCTTACACAAAGCCAGCCACAGGTAGTCCTCAACTAATAACCGCAATTGAGACCAACGTTTCCATTGCTAAGCAGGACTGTTAAGGGACTCATGCCCAATTTTGTGAACTTTTTGCCACAATCTTTTGCGCACAAACTGATTACAAAGCTAGACACGACCAAGTTGCTAAATTAATCCACTGGTCATTATGTAAAAAATATGGTTTACCTGTATCCAGAAAGTCATGGGAACACAAAGTAGAAAAGGTTATCGAGAATGAGAGGGTGAAGATCTTGTGGGACTTTTGAATACAAACAGACCATCATTTGGGGCACAACACACCAGATATCACGGTTGTAGAGGGCCGAAGTGTACAGTTCATTGATATCGCTGTTCCTGGAGATGCCAGAGTCGAAGAAAAAGAACTAGAAAAAATCATGAAATATCGCGATCTGGCCATCGAAACCACACGGCTATGGATGAAGCATGTCATAGTGACACCCATTGTCATCGGGGCACTTGGCACCATGTCCAAGAATTTTAATAAATATCTCAGCAAATTGCAGCTTCCAGCAATAACACCAGCGCTACTTGGCACATGTTATATTCTACGAAGATACTTGGTTGATACCTAGGATGCTGGCAGCAAACTGTATCAACAATTAGCACCAGTCAATAGTATTTATAATATGCATTTTTAAATGTTCAGTTGGCTGAGTTTCATGTTTTATAAATAAAGTAAATAATAATCTTTATTGTCATTGTAATAAGATTGTAATAAAATTACAATGAAATTGGTTCAAGCGCTGTGCCAACATTTGCATCAGGTGGAATACAGACAACAGTGACAGCCATATAACAGGAATCTCTCCAGGCAAACAAAATGGCCGACAAATGACAGTTGAGTACCCCACGTCAGAAGAACAGTGTGTATAAGCAACCCCACTGTCAGTACACCAGTTATTATGTGTGTAAAATTCTAAACTGTTTGGCATTTTAGGAGTTGGTGGAAGAGAAGCACGTCTCTTTTTCTTTATTTCTTGTTGCAATGAACTTTGAGGAATTGCACTTGGCATTTTTCCCCTTCTCTCTCAGCTTTCCCAACAGAAGAGAATCTGCCTTCCCACATTGACTTATTATGCCTACCATCCAGAATGATGTCTTTCCAAAACTTGGCAACTCTTAAGTTGTCTGGACTTCAACTCATACAGTTCCCCAGTCAACATTACTTACTGGGGGGGATTTGGGAATTGAAGTCCAGGCATCTTAAAAGTTGCCATGTTTGAGAAATGCAGATCGAGAAAAATGAAACAAAGTTGGTACTATTTTTAAGTTAACTCCTCTCGTCCACTACAAAGAATGTTCCTTCTCAGGAAACCTTAAGAAGCTTCCCAAGATCTTCCCAAAGTATCTTTATAAAACAAGTCAGACCCATCATGATCATTGTGCTTTTTCTTCCTAAAAAAGCACAAAGGGATATTCAAAAATAACTGGCAACAAAAACAATTCAATGTAAAAATCAAAAATAAAACCATCAGGCAGACAAAGGTAGTCCTCAACAATCTGTTCTGATGTCCTGGGAGGGGGGTGGGGTCATGTGATAAATCATTCATAACCTTCCCAGCAGGCTTTGGACAAGCAAAGTCAATGTGGACAGGCAGATTCACTTAATGACTACATGGTTTGCTTAACAATTACAAGGATTTGCTTCACTCGTAAAACGGGGCACAACTCACTTAAAAACTGCCTTGCTTAGCAATGTACATTTTGGGCTCAACTGTGACCACCTGTAAAAACAACAGAAGTATCTGAAAATGTTTTGGAGCAAAATGGAGCTTTCAACGGGTTTTGGTGTGTGACCTCAGAGGACTGGCTTCCTCCTCATGTCAGCTGCCCCGTTGCTTCAATTTTAGTTATGTGAGATCTGGCAAAACTTTCCAAGGGGGGGGTGTGTGTTTCAAAACAGGGAGACCCACAACTGAGAAAAGTTCTACCAGTTGCCGGTTCCACAGTCTGGGTCTACCCCAGTGATGTAAATCTGGGTTAATATTGGAAGAGACAACCGTTTATGTATTAAAGAGGCATCGATAATCCAGCTCAAACCTGCGTAGAGATTCCGCAGAGGGACTTGTTCACAAAGTCCTTCCCAAATAGCCAATTTACATCGAGGTCTGACACCAACATATCTTTGATAAATATAGATAATTGGGAGGAGTTCAGGGATAATTGGGGGGAGTTAACATCACCCGCCTGACTCTCTCTTAGCTGAGTGAAATGTGAAATGTGAAATACTGCTGTTTATTTTGAGGAGTGCTTGAGAGATTGGCCAAACTCCCCCCATCCCCACCCCCACCAGCAATCTTGTCTTCCCTTGGGGAACAAGGGAGAGAAAATTGCAAGGAAGGCTCCTTCCCCCTCCCCGGCCCTCCCTCCCTCTTGCCCTGGGTCTTTTGAAGTGACCTGCAAAAGAAGCTGGTGGTCTTCAGAACATCCCAAGCCCTCCCCCTCTCCTTCCCAAAACACACACATTGTTCGAATTCCTCTGTTATCAGATAGGTAATCAAACTGAAGCCCCATTGAATTAGTCAAATAGCCCCCTTGCATCTGAAAGGAAGAGGCCCAACGCGCCTCATCCTGGCACACCACACACAAAGCAGGAAAATTCCCAGGCCATCTCCAAAAACAAAAAGGAAAAAAAATGAAAGGGGAAGGAGAAGGAAAAAGAAAAGGAGAAGAAGGAGAAGACAAAAGTTGTCCCTGTACATGGGGAGAAAGGGGGGGGGGGCATTCCTGAAGCCCGAAATCTTTAGTGGAGGGGAATCCAGAGCCCTCACAGATCTGTCCCCATTAGCAACACAACTGCCATCCTGTTTAAGAACCCATCACAGGATTCTCCAACCACAATTTTTTTAAAAATGGCGGGGATTCAGTCCAATTTTATAAACACGGTTTTAATCCCAAAATCCAAATGCCCTAGCCCAGCAGTGCTGATGCCTTTGCAGCATTTAAATCAGGGGTCTCCAACCTTTGCAACTTTAAGTCTGAAGTTCCCAGATTTCTCCAGCCAGCTTTGCTGGGAGTTGAAGTCCTTCAGACTTAAAGTTGCAAAGGTTGGAGACCCCTGATTTAAATTTGCATTTAAATGCAATGCAACCAAGGTCCTGCTGCAGTTGCCCTGACTGACAATACCCTAAATGTACGGGGGAGGGTTAGGACCAGCACCCAAAGCAGAAAGCATAGCGTGGTGTTAAACGTTTGGGGGGGGGGGGGAAGAAGAGTCACCCATCAGCCATTTCCCGATCTGAACAAACGGAATGATATTGACTGCCCACCCTTATTGTTCTCTTTTGCTGCCTCTATGAATTCTCAGCGGAGCTCCCTTTGTTAAAGGCAAGGGCTAAACAAACACAGCATCCAAATGCCGTATTCTACCATCATGGCAAACTTATAAGTGGCCACCACAGAAATAATCTTCCCATCGTAAATTTTGCCACTGGAGATTGTAAATAAGCAATCCATCACAATCCTACTGAAATGTGAACAAGCCAAAAGCAGTTACAAGACATGGCCGCACAGCTTCCTTTTCCTCACCAGTTCCAAAGAAGGATATAAATGGTCACCTCCAGCTTTATTCATTGATTCTGGGAATGCATATCCCCAAAATATCAATATGCACCCAGGTCGGAGCTGGGCATTTCCAGCCCTCAAGCTTGGGGGGGGGGGGGGGGGGGGGTTGGCATCCCTTGGAAGTAGGCGGATGGTTGTTAACTGAAAGCAGCTGCAGAGTAGGCAGCAAGATATATTTTAGCTAATTATGCTGCTGGGGAAGAGAGGAGGAGATGCCCAAGGAAACTCTCCTTAAAAAATCCGCAAGTAAAAACCAATTCCTTTTGCACAATGGTAATGTCTGCTGTTGTCCTTCAGCAACACCTAAGTGTCAAATGCAGTCTTCACCCACAAAACAGTCACACCGCCTCTATTTCAAGCCAAACAGTCATGTAAATTTCGGGTATATTCCCCCTGATTCTAATTTCTTCCTTGCCTATAAAATTAGCCTGGCTAACTTACAAGCAGGTAGTAAACCTGCCTGCAAATCTTGGCTGTTTTATCTGCCATGTTCCCTGTTTTGCCTTGACTGTACAGTACTTTATTGGAAAAAATAATGCTTAATAAGAAGCTAAGAAGATGCTTTCAGAGATAGCTGCCCACTGGTTACCTAAATGATTACCTAAATGCTCTGCTATTGTTCTTTGTCCAAAATGCCCACATCTACACTAAAGTAAAGATAGAAACGACATTCTGAAAATGTTGCGTTCACACCATACACTTAACTAGCTCCAAATGTTAATTCTGATTGGTGTTTTTAGCTCTTGCATTGTTAATGGCTTGGCCTGATATGCAACTCAGCTTGTTTATTTTGTTTATGGTTCAATGTATCGTACATAGTCAGAAAATGGATTAATAACCATTATCAGCCCAGGTCACTGTTTTGGCCTAAGGTCACCAATGAGTGATAGTGATAGGCTGCTAATTCCTAGGCCAGCTGGTATGTACCAGTTCTGTTGTAACACAGAGATGGAATCATAAGACACATTCTTGATTTAATGGTGAATTTCTTTGCCTTTTCTCAACAGTTTCCTATTAGGAATATCAAGGGTGGGCAGAGTGCCAAATTTAATTTGCTTGTAATTTGAACTGAACATTTTTCACTGCATTTCCTCTATCACCTTTTCTAAGGTGGAATGTATTTTACCCTATAGGAGCAAAAATGCAATACCTTTATTTTTATTCTAGCTAGTCTGGCATGAAATGATTTTTGGCTCTTTCAAGTAGACAGAGGAAAACAGCATCTCTTTTTACATATTCTTTAAATTCATAGAAATGGACCATGAAGCAGAATCCAGAATAAATCATGCATACAAATGTTATACCAAAAATGTAATTTATATTCCTGAATGGTCAGTCTCAGTCTCTCTCTGTCTCTCCCTTCCTCCCTCCCTATCAAATATATTATTGGACAGGAATAAAGTTTTATTGTTCTAAGGAAAGCTTCTTTGTTTGTTTATTTAATTTCTATAGCTGTCATTCTCTCCCCTGCCTCCAAGAATTTCAGGAGCTTATTATAATATGAAATACAAAGGAAAAATGAAAATAGTGGAAAAGTAGAGGCAGGAAAAGGGAAGAGAGGAAAGTGTAGTGGGGGAAAAAGGAGGGAGAAAACATTGACTCCCAACTCTTTTTAGCATAGTAGAACAAGGTATAATTTTTACTTTTACATAGTACCTTATAGAAGGCATTTCTACAATAACAAACTTATTTAATCAGCAAGCCCAAACTTTCATCCTTTCACAGAACTGCCAGTGACAGGCTCAAATTACAGAATTGCTCACAGAACATTGGATCTGATATTTAACTTTCATGACCATAAACATGTTTGTCAAAATAGGATTTTATGTAGAGTAATCACTGAGATCTTGATCTTCCTTTATTCTATCGTTTCTCTTTATTTTAAAATTCTGACAAGCTATTACGGAAGCATAGATTCAACCATATTCCATTTTAATGCAATGGGCAAATCCAAATAACTGTGCTTAGTAAATGAATCATGTTATACAAACTATGTCAGCCTTATTTAAGAGACTGGGCTATCAAAGCCAGGAGATCTCACCATAGCCACAAGAGACATACCATTGTGTCATAATTCAAAAATAAAAAGGTATTTTTCCAGAAAACAAGCCCATTTCACAAAACCAAAGCTTAATTAGACTTTATTATCTAGACTGTACTAGTTCTTCAGTTCCAAGGCCATAATGGTTAAGACTTGTGTCAAGAAGTCTACAGCCATCTCTTTCTCACCATCTTTCCACCCCATGTCTAGAAACTTGCCCTTCCTCCTATAATGTTTAAAGCACTCACACAGTCCAAATGTAAATCCAGTGATTCTTTTTTACTAGTGATTTAAATCATGATTTAATTCAAATCCACCCTGCATAGAAGTAAGCTTCATTAAATATACAATTGCAGTCTAAGCTAGGTTCGCACAAGTAAACTAAATCCAGCTTTGTGAGGTCCCTGGTGCTCTCAAAAGTTTGGTTGTTTTCTTGCAGACATTTCATTACCCAACTTGGTAACATCATCAGTGCTAGAAGGGAGTGTGGTTTGCTCAAAATAATAATAATAATAATAATCTTTACTGTCATTGTAATAATACTGTAATAAAATTACAATGAAATTGTAAACAAGCTCAGCTGCAAATATTATTTTCTATTAAATCAAGCTTTTTCCCAAATGGAATGTACACCATGTGCACCAAAGGATCAGATCAGGTAGAGATGTGGCTCTTGTTAAATAATATCCACCAGTGGTTTTAGTTATGGGAATTCTTTAGGATGGAAAAATCTGACTAGTCCATTGCAGCACATAACTCTGTAGCCATGATTTGGTTCAAGGAGAGTACAGTTACTGCTCCATGTTTCAGAGAGGAGTCATGTACACTTATTATATGGAGATTAAGGCTAGAAGTTGCAGTAGGAATGAGAGTTCAAAGAGAATAATTGGTTTTAAAAGATTCTACAGCACCTTTCCTTCTCTTTGAAATGACTGAAGGCTTTCAGCAAGGATCTCAAAGCAAAAGCAGCACAATAAGTTAGGATTGGCTCCTGAACCATTTTAGGGGGCTTAACCAGGTTTAGAACTATTAAGCAGCCAAGGAATTCCTTTTAAAATTTATATAATAGGCTCACATCTGAAAAATGCCAATCCAGATTTTGACAGCCATGTTTTGCTGTACACAAGTTTTATTCAGATAGTTCTATTTATAAAGGTAACGGTTCCCCTCGCACATATGTGCTAGTTGTTCCCAACTATAGGGGGTAATGCTCATCTCCATTTCAAAGAACCAGCACTGTCAGAAGATGTCTCTGTGGTCATGTGGCCGTCATGACTAAATGCCAAAGGCGCACGGAACGCTGTTACCTTCCCACCAAAGGTGGTGCCTAATTTTCTACTTGCATTTTTACATGCTTTCGAACTGCTAGGTTGGTAGAAGCTGGGACAAGTAACGGGAACTCACTCCATTAAGATATGGGATCCAAACCGCTAGGGATTCGAACCACCAAACTGCTGACCTTTCTGATCAACAAGCTCAGCATCTTAGCCACTGAGCCACCGTGTCCCTGTTAAGTTCTATTTATAGGATATGCTATAAATGGATGGAGTCCAACAGACTGGAAGATACCGATTGTATACATAGCAGGAAAACATTTCAGAGGAATCAGCCTTTAATAATGCTTCCATTTCTCCTCTGGGAAAGTCTGGAAAAGAAGCATTTTCAAATATGTGTAGATTTTTATCGTATTTTATGTCTGTATATTATTTTATTTATCTTTTGGATTATTGTTACCCAATCTGAACAAAAAGACAAAGATCCTGCAAATTTCAGCCTAGCATTATCAGCAAGTAAGAATTGCTCAACATGAAATTACTATTGAGCTGAAGATATTTGCTTCCTAGAGGTATTCAAGTGGACTTTGGGATTGTGTTGTAAAATTCCAGTAACTTGAGGTACATGACTTCAACTCCCAGAATTCTCCAAACCGCTTGACCATTGCTGAGCATTCTGGAAGACAATGTCTATAGATCTGAGGGTTCTGGTGGGAGAAGATAACTGGACCAGATTGACAAGGCCTACTTCCAAATGCTTTACTTGTGTGCCTGGTTTTCAAAGTAACCACAACAGTACCTTAAGTGCTCTTAGCTATTTTTCAAGTGTTCTCCCCACCAATATTTAGTCAAGATCCGAGCATTCACCTGCACTTCCCAAATTACTTTCGTCATATCCCTGCTCCAGCCTAGCTGAATGAAAAGGAATGAACCCTGAAAGAAAACAAGAATCGTTCTTGAGAAATTAATAACTACCTTCCTTTAGGATAACTTGGGACTGTCCAGATGGAACAGCAACTCCAATCATCCCCAGCTAAAAGAAGGGCATCGATTTTGACAGGGCTGGATGAGAAGACTGCATTTTTAGATCTCCCCTATTCATTTAAAACAACCCCGTTGTAGGTTTCTTAATGTTGAATTCTGTGGCATCTACCAACAATCCATTTCTGATTTTGGGGTTTCTGTAGGATTGGTCAAACTTCTGCTCTTTTGAACTGGATGCAGTTCCAGATCAAGAAAAGAGGAAGGGGGGAGAAAAAAACCCAAGCAACTGAATGTCTCCAAGGCAAATCCATCCTCAAATGAATTCTTCCCAAGTAAGACGGTGGCCTTTCAATTTAGCAATCCCAGAGAGAGAAGCGGCTTGCAGACAATGGCCTGATTATCTCAGCATTTTCTCCCCGCAGTGCCCTTTCAAGAAAAGGTGCCGCCTGGCTCCATTTGCCCTTAAGAGACCTGAGCGCACACATTCACCCTGGAGGCAAATGCTGGCCAGCAAAGAAGACCTTTCTCTCCGATTGAGTGCCTCTTTTTCATCCGATGTGTAGCTTCATTCCTAATGCAAGACATTTAACTTGTGGGTGTCTCAGTCACCCTTTAAGAAGTCCTAGATGGTGGGGCCTAATTATTAAAGCAGCCCTGTCCAGTTTGCCATATGTTGTATGGAGATACAATACAACATATTTGGAGATGCTGGAGAACATACAACCAGAACACACAGAAAAGTTCCATAAGGGATGGGAGATTAGAGTTTTAAACCCAGGAATTTGGACCAGGGACAATTGAGTTAAAATCTTAAATGAACATGGTGATTTGAATTTGTAGTCTCTACTGTTAGATTCACACAGCACACCAACTATTTAAAAGTGTAACCACATGGCTAAGTTTTCACGGGGAGGGGCTAGTGTCTTCTGTCTAGTTTATTTAACTTATGACTCGGTGTTATCATGAGTATCCAAAAAAGGGGGCTGAATCTGGTAACACAAATAATAACAATGGGCGAAGCTTGTCCTTGAGCCATCAAAAGCCAACTACCATAACTTACCCTAACATTTCACAGTATTGTTATGAAGATCTAAAGGTGGTAGAGGAGGATTATCTCTGGACTGAAGTTAAAATGCTTTTACAACAGGGCTTCTCAACCTCAGCCATTTTAAAATATCTGAATTCCAACTGCTAGAGACCCTCCTTAAGCATTTTCCTCTCTCGCTTCCCCTCGCCTCCAACTCTTTCCAATTCCCCATTTCCTTCCCAAACGTTATTCCATACTTCATATGTACTACTCATTCTTAGTCCTTAAAGGACTGTTATTTTGGAAAGGAGGGGTAGCTCTCCCGATTTATTTTTCACCCAAAAAGTATTGTTTGTGTGAGGGGAGATTGTATGCATTCAGACACCAGTGTGTAGCAGTTGCTGAACTAGGATAGTGGAAACTTGGGTACAAGTCTATTCTCAGCCACAGAAATTAATTGGGCCAATCACTCTCATTCAGACCAACCTACTTCACAAGATTGTTGTTCTAGGGATTAAATAAAGGGCATATAATCTTCCTTGAGCTCAAGAAAAGATGATTGATATATATCTTATAAATATTATTTATTTATAAAGGTTATTTAACTGTGGTATGTTGAACAAACAATAACTAGATTCACACACTCAGCCAACAAAACTCTTACGTAATGTTTTAGCCTGACATGTTGAGTACAGCAGAATTAGGTTCTTGCATAATGTTCATCCAGGTTTCGTAATTCTAATAAACAATCCTGAATCTTGCACATTTGAGGTCTGACTACAGTTGGAAGAAGGGAGACCTCAAGACAAGCTGACTGAGATAACTGTCCTTACTTGACTGAAATGTGAAAGTTAAGACAAGACGTGTGAAATGAACTATACTTGTCCCACCTGATTGGGTTAGTGCTTTCAAAATTAATGTGCAAAAGCTGATTCCTACAGGCAGGAAGGTTTCTTTGCGTTACCAGTTTTGATGATTGGGTGGTTCCCAGTGTAAATATATTGCACATTAATGAATAAAAGAAAAAGGAAAACCTGAATTATTTTCATACGTTTCTCAATTCACAAGAGGAATGAGCAAGGAAAAAAAAAACCTTGATTAGATCTACTAAGTTGGAGAGCAAACAGGCACACCCGGCTCAGATCAATTTCTTCAGTGCAATAACAGGGCCTTTCTACTTACAGAGGAAGATAGAGAAATTCCACCCACACACTCATTGCTAATTGCTTGAATTAGGCGCTGGGGGAAGGGGGGGAACCATTGCCCGAGGCTGTTATCTCTTTGCTCCTGAGCCTCATGGATCCCATTGACCAGCAAAAAAATATGCAACAAAAAATATTTTCCCCAAAACAGAAACTCTAAAACAACGCAACACTTCACCAACTGTTAACCAAACACTAAGTAAACCAGATTTAGCAGGAATGCAAAGTACAACCAAGCAAAATGGCTGCCAACAGCATAATGGAAGCTCTGATGATGATCTAAAAGCGGGCCTGTCACATACATGACCATTGCATGTTATCTGTCCTGATTGCAAAGCCAGGTGAGAAAACAGAAGACAAGTCAATCTGTTCCCCACTTTGCTTGAAATTTTTTGATTGCTTTGTTATCAGATGAATCAACTGGGAGCGGATGGTCAGAGAGAGGGGTGGCGGGAAGAGAGAGAGATGGAAACTAACCCCCTGCTGAGACAGGCTATTCAAAGCTGGTTCCTGTAATAAAGTGATTTAATAGATCTAAAGAGGCCAATTCCCTTCTTTCTTCCACACTTACTTCCTGTGGGTTATCATTCACATATGTAAATGACCAGAAGAGGGTTATCTCTGACCCTCATGCAATTAAAGAAATCCCCCATCTGTTTTTTTGAGGACACAGTGCATAGATAAAGAAGCCAGATTTGTGTTCTTTTCCTGTGATGGTTTCCAAACAGCGGGTCATCTGTTACTCATGTCCAGTTTCCATTTCTGGCCCATCAATGACTTCCTACGCACCATGCTATATGGGCAAACAATTTGAGAAGCAACAAAAATAAAATAGTGGCATATTAAAATCCATTTGACACAACAGTTTAGAGGTCAAAGCACTTCAAATATCATTCTCTTTAGTACATCTAAGAATTTATTTGAGCTGGATTTTCTTAATCCCAAGGACACACAAATGCTCCATTCTGCAGTCAAATGCTCCATTCTGCAGCCAAATATCATAGGCCAGTGATGGCTAACCTTTTTTGGCTCGCGTGCCAAAAGCGGGGGGAGCGCGGGCGGGTCGTACGTGGGCGTGCCACACCCATAATGCTATGTGTGCGACCCCCTGCTTTTGGCACGCTTTTTTTGCCCTCCCCAGGCTCCAGAGGCTTTCTAGGAGCCTGCAGAGGGTGAAAACAGCCTCCCCCCCCCACCTCCAGAGATTTCAGGAGCTTCCCTGAAGCCTCCAAAGAGCGAAAAACGGCCTCAAAGGAAGGCCTAAATCAGCTGGCCAGCGCACACATGTGCGCTGGAACTGACAGGGCAATGCGTTGCGTGCCCTAAGAAATGGCTCCGCGTGCCACCTGTGGCACCCGTGCCATAGGTTCGCCATCACTGTCATAGGCCATAGTTACCGTAATATCTGAAATAACTCCTCCTATTCTTTAAGTTACCTCTTAAATTATCTATTGATCATCTGAAAAGAGATATAAAGCTCCCTTTTGCTATTCATTACTTGCCCCATTCCTTAACAAAGCTAATTAATTATATGGAGTAAACCAGCATATCTGGGCTCTAAAATTCAGATGACCAATAGGTGGCAGCACAGAATATGTTCTCCTTTGCTGCCATCTAATGGTCATTTGGATTTTTGCAATCTAGTTGATAAGTTTGCCTTGGAGTTCAGTGCTTTCTACAGATCACTATGACTGGGAACTAATACCATCCAGTAGAATGCCATGATTTTAAGTTATAATGCACATAAATAGGTGTTCAAATTATGGCATTCTGTCAGAAAACATCTGCATAATATGATGCTGAGCTTTCAGAATCAATTTTAGACCTACCTGCTTATCCTGGCTCACTAAGCTTACACTATGTCATATTTTAGATTTGTTCTGTTCGTGTTGTCATGAATGATGTTACAGCTTTAACTTTTGTGATTTCGTGGGTATTCACTTTTAATGGATTTTAATAAAACCAAATAAATATGATTTTATGGGTTTTATTTTCTCCTGGCTTGGGTATTCATTTTAATGAAAATTAGGTTTAAAAGTATTAAAACTATTATTTCACTCATTTTTTCCCCATCAGCATAGTGAAATTGGAGGAAGATTAGTATGACGTGCCCTCTAAAGTTCTATATTTCCAATTGTTGAATAGCACTTGAGAAAACTGATATATGTCAACCAAGCTGCCACCATTCAAAGACCAGATTTAAGACAGTAATATTTTTTTAAAAACTGAGAAGAAACAGCTTTTGGTCATGTGCTCTCAACCAAAGCACAAACTGAAAACAGAGCAAGAATCAATGTTGTTCAAGTGATATTATGTCCTTGTGTTGGCTAAGGAAAAAGGATATCCACAATTACAGTTCATAACAGGTTCCAACAACTTCCTTCCAAAGCCTGCCCATGTCCACGATGTATCAACAGAGTAATGACAATGCTATCAATCAACGGTGCAGGCTGCCTGAGATTAATCTCTAGTCCAACAAGCTACAGAATGCTTATTCTCAAAACTTTATGGATTTCCCCAATCAGAAACAAAGACAATTCCATCCTCTCCAACATCAGCCATTTCTACCTCCTTTTTCAGATGCTTCTTCCTGCATCTTGATATAGAATTAATACCAGGGGAAATCTCTGTAAAAAGATACTTATTTGTTGGGCCAGGTCAAAAAGAGTCTGGTGATTTTGGGATAAGGCTTTGCTGTAATTTTCATCTTCCCTAGTGCCCTAAATTGCTTAAAAACAAACTGGTATTAGGAATACTTTGCTCTATTGTTCTAAAGCTGAGAATATCCATGATCAACTGTGGAGCTCACTTGGTGATGATGGAGATATAATAACCTAAGTTTCCTTAACGGAATTATTGAAAATATATCATCCTGGAAGTATAGGTTATGAATGTGACATTCAAATAGCACTTTATACTAATCTACTTTGTTCAACGTTGTTTAGATCGGCTGCAACTTTCCAGGAAACCTTAAACACAGCATCCCTTCAGCCATTTGGATACTTTCCATCACCTAAAGTAGAGATGTGTAATTTTGTCAACTTGAGGGGGAAATAAAGCAATTCCCTTTGTTTTTACTGCCTATCCCACAGCACCTGCCACCAAACGCAACCCCCCCAACAACTTTTTTTCATACCTCAAAGGATGCAACTTCTCTTGGCCAATAGTCATAGTTGATTTTTGGCAACATGCTATGACTGATTTTTGATGATGATAGGTACAATAATATGCTAGAGGCAGCCTTCCTAAAAGTAAGCAGGTCAAATGTCAAAATAGTACCCTCGCACACATAGTTCATGATTTTCCCTTCTGTCACACTAAAATTTGGTAGTCTGTTTTAGGGGAGAAACATTCAAAGCTTTTTAAAGATCTTTTGTGGCCCTGGAACCTAAGATTGTGACTCTTTTTCTGAAGGAAAGGCTGGCCCCTTATATATGAACTCTAATCAGCATTCATCAGATGTATTGCCTGAGTCTATCTGTCCTTACAATCATTATGCCACAAATTTGTGAAATGTAAAATACTAGGCAATTAAATAAAAGAATGCGAAGCACAGTCCTAAGAAGCTCCCCAAGGTTTTGAGAACACAATAGAACACAGTGTCCTGAAACTGTGATCACAAAAGCACGTCTGGATATTAAAGAATATAGAAACAAGGAAGAGGGTGTTGATGTAAGAAGAAGAATCAGGATCTACAGATGGGCCATTCATTTATTAGGGCCAACAAAAAATATTACACTTTTAAGATCTCCAGAATTCTTCCAGGCAATTCTTACAACAAAATAGGGAAAGGAAGAAGGGTGAAAGTTTAAAAAAAACATTCATCTTGGAGTTTTACAGATTAAAGTCAATCTTAAAAAGGAAATAGTAGCTTGCTGTTAAGGATTTCCTTACCCTCCTGTACACCAAATATGCATATTTCAAAATTATAAACAGTTGTATTCATTTTTCTATAATAGGAAAAGCATTTACAGTATAGCAAAATCATTACAAAAATATCCAGAATCCTTCAATTTTTTTTGTACCAGAAATCAGATGCAAAATCAATCCAAAATGTTGGTTTTGCCTTCCAAGTGATGGAGAGGGATTTCAAAGATCTCCCAAAACTCTAAATCAGGGGTCTCCAACCTTTGCAACTTTAAGTCTGAAGGACTTCAGCTCCCAGACTTCTCCAGCCAGCTTTGCTGGCTGGAGAATTCTGGGAGCTGAAGTCCTTCAGACTTAAAGTTGCAAAGGTTGGAGACCCCTGCTCTAAATGTCAGCCACATTCCAAGCAACAGGCAAGGTGGTTAAAACAAAGCCAATGTCCCTCCATGCATCTTTTTCCAAAGAAAACAGGGGAATCAGCATTCCAGGTTTATTCCCTTCAGGCTTTTCCATCAACTCATCTAGGCCTTTACCTGGGGAAATCATTCCCAGGGAAGGGGGCAGGGTCAATAAAATACAGAAATCAGGAGTTGCATCCATTCATTTTGTAGATTTATCCTGTGCCTGGATGTGAATGAAACTTCATGAAAATTCCAAAGAATTATCCAAAGTAGCTGTGGATGTTAATATGTATCTGTGGTGTATGTACGTGTGAATTCTACAAGAGTCAACCAACTTAATCTAAGAACTGAAAATAAGTGGTTTGGAGTTTCCATCTACCTCTCTTGTTACATAATGAATCATTATAAAATACAACTCATATCAAAAAAGCCAGCAAATGTGAATCATGAAATAATTTACACACACAAGCTTGCATTCAAAACCCCACAGCCTTATCAAACCCAAAACTCATTTCTGTGTTTCCCCTCCCCCCAAAAAAGGACAGTCTGCATTTAGTCATATGAACTAGCACCATTGAAAATGCACTCCAGTGTGCATTCCTCAAAGCAAAGTGCTTTCAACTTAGCAAGAAAAATATGTGTAAGATTACAGCATTGCTATAGATTCCAATCTATTGAGGACAGTGGTTTGCTTCTAAGTCAACATCTATACCTCTTCTGAATTATCTTGTTTGTGGTTTGGCCAACTAACTATTCTCCTCAGTAAAATTAATGGGGCTTTTTTTCTAAGACTGCATATTTGAGGATTGTTGCACAAAGGCTGTATCTCTACCCAAAGATTGCATTATACACACTTTGGTACTGCTCAAGTAAATTAGGACCAGGAAAGGTGTTTCCAAGCAAAGATAATCTTGAAGCTTCTTCCAATTAGCTGTTACAGTGTAATTGTTTTCTTGTCTTAAATTAGGCTTTCTTCTGAACAACTGTTTTGTTTCAAAAGTTATTCATGATCAAATCTTAACATTCGGTTCTCCATCTGAACCAGAAGGAGCATGCATACACATTTATTATAATTTTGGACGTTGTACCACTAAATTCAAATCTACTATTACAGAACTGGTGTTGTACCACAGTTTCTTAACCTGCATAAACAAGGTCATCTGCAATCAGAACTTCTTTTTGCTTATCTTTCCTCTGTAAACAACAAGAGGTTTCACGTGGACGATAGCATAATACCATCAAGAATGGCATGGCCCCAAAGAAAATAAGTACCAGCCAGAAACCGGGGCAGTATTTTATCTGATCTGGTAAGAACAAACATGATTAAAGTGAAGAAAATGGCCTAATGAGGAATGCGGCTATCCTGTCCTTGCAAGGAAATTAATTCAAAAGGTGCTACTTTTCAGATTAATTATTTACCTTCAAGAAGCAAAGGAAGACATGTGGCACATTTAGAGAAAAAGTAAAACCCACAGCTGGCTGATAGTTCTTAACAGAGATCAGCCAAAATAACGAACAAGCTTTTGAGTTCACTAGGATTATTCATTAGGCTGAATGGGGAGGGGTTTTTGGAAAACAGGAATGAGAAAATGGGAAGCTTTGATTTTGAGACTAAAAAAAGCAAGTTAATCACTGTTAAAATGTGGAAAAAAGAGGATAGGCTTACAGTATAGAAATACTCTGAAAGGAGACACACTGTATTCAAAGCCAGCATCATCCAGGAATGCTCTATTAAGTACTGTACTATAAAGATTTGGGCTGCAGCTGGGGCAAAGAAACAATGTTCCCTCCCTTTAGGGGTGAAATCTAAAATGCAGCCATTTTATTGTCAGCTGATATGAACTTTGGCTAAAGAAAACAAAAGTACCTTGTGTTTCAAATTCCACATGAAGGAATTTTGTTAATGTAAATCTCTTTCCTCACCTATGGGACACAAATATTTATTTCACTCATTTAATAACATTTACCTATCTCCATTCCTCAGCTGTGGCCAACTCCTCTGACACTCATGGGCATAATATATTGTGTGGCATTCCTACAAGGATCTAGAAGAATATCTTTGAACTGGAAGTTCTGATACTTTAAAACCATCTTGGTGATACCAAAAACCTAAGCAGGGAAGGTGATCAACTTGAAATGGATCCTAATCAGCTCTGCCTGTCTTCCATGAAATTCCCTTATCCTTAAAATCATCTGAAATTCTCCCCATTGCAACTTCTGGTTTTAAACCCACAATCTTGTGACACTTCTATTGTAAAACAAAAAATCCTGTACCTATGGACACTCAATTTCCCTTGTACCATCTATATGACACCCATTTTGGGTCACTGTTTCCTCTGGAGGTCATTAATGAAATTGTATTAATAACATAACAGCCTTGCAGGATCTAATTAAAGGCCAGTTTAGTTTTGGTAACTATGGTTTTAAATAATCCCCATAGGGCAGCTCATCCCTGAATTCTCAAAATTTAGAAGATAGTAACACAGTACCTGAGAGTATTCTGCCTGATAATGTTGGTTACTAAGCTTTTACCCACAAAAATGTATGTCTTGTCCCAAGATTCTTGGTACTAAACTATTATGTCAAAATTACAAAGCCACCTGAATCTTAGCTATATACAGGGTGCACAAACTCACATCTGGAAAGCAATTGCTCCCAACTAGTGAAATAGACTAGATGGTAATGGCTTCAAGCAACATTTGGAAGCATGTCAACCACCTCTTATTAATCAGAGACAGATCATCCTGACATGAGTAGCATATGAACTGTTATGCCTACTGGATGATTGCAAGCCAAGAAATATGGTGCCAACAAGGCCTTTCTTACTAAAATGTATTATTATAACATTGTGCAAAAGCTTTCATGCTTTTGTCCTTTCACAAGTGAGGAAAGGATGGCCTTCCAGATGTTGAACTACAATTCCCAGCATTCCCCCATCATGCTGGCTGGGACTCCTGGGAGGCTCAGTTCAGAAACATTTGGAGGACCAGTAATCCTCTACCCACTTTTAGGTCCCATGCTTAGCTACTTTAGGCAGGATGCTGGCAGCTTCACCAATTCTGTTTTGGAGAGCGCGTAAAGCAAGGTTACATAAACCCAGTTTGTTTGCTTTTAGTTTAGTGGTTTGTGTGAACACAGCACTTGTTCTTTTAAACCATGATTTGCAACATAGGATGTGGTACAAGACAACCTAATGCAGTTTGAATTGCCATGCTAAATCAACTATACCAAGGGGTCTGCAAAGTTGGCTCTTTTAAGACTGGTGGACTTCAACTCCCAGAATTCCCCAGCCAGCATGGCTGGCTGGGGAATACTGGGAGTTGAAGTCCACCAGTTTTAAAAGAGCCGACTTTGCAGATCCCTGAACTATACCATGCTAACAAGCTAAGATATTTGATTATTATATATTTAGTTATGGCACCTTCGTTCTGTGCTGCCACATGGAACCTTTTTCCTTGTGTCTCTCTAACCCATGGAAATCAAGGGGAACAAGGCCTTTTCTTCCTATGTTTTTCCCACCTTTTCGTTTGCCAAAGGAAGATTTTACACTCTGTAGTTCCCTGTGGGGATTTTTTTTTTTTTTTGCAACAGCTTCTTCCCTTCCCCATCCCTGCAATCGTGATTAGTGATCACGACGGCTGGCTGACTTTTTAACGCCTCGGCTCTTCCGGCTCCCCTTCCCATTTTTTAAAGGCAAAGTCCCAAGCGGGCCATTTGAAGGGGAAGAGAAAAAGGGTAAGTTTTTTTTTTTAATTGAAATTAAGCCGCTATCGCTTTACAGCATCCTAACCCAGAAACCCTAAACCTTGACGGGAAAGCAAAGGAGTCCAGGAACTGGTCCTCAACTGCCTTCCAGAGAGGAAAGAAGGCCGGGCGGAGGGGTGGGGGGGAAAGGCCCACATGCGCCTCAAAGCAAAACCGCGCGTGGAAGCCGAATTCCGCGCAGGCTTTTTTTGGCCAAGGAGAAAGCTGATCCTCCTTAAAATCAGCAGAAGGTGGGAAGCGGCAGAGCTCGTGCAAAAAGCCTCCCTCGGCCGCCCTCCCTTGCGCTGCTTTTACGCTCTCTGGCCGAGCCGCCCCAAGGCGCAATTGCCAAACTTTGCGCGTAAGACGCCCAACTCTTCCCCAGGCTGCGCCCGGCCCCGTAAGGCCCACGCTGGGCGGGTTTCTTTAGGCCCCAATCGGTCTCCTGGACCTCCGGTGGAAGAAGCGCGCTCCCCCTCCACTACCTTCCCGATCCGCTCTTTCCGCCCCTCCCGGATGGATCCCCTTCCCTCCTCCCGCCCCCCGCCGCTTACCTGGTGCACGAAAACGTCCACGGGAGACTCGAGGGCGACGCCTTCCTTGGTGGTCATGGAGAGGAAACCGAAGCCCATCCGCACGTTGAACCATTTACAGATCCCGGCGCCATGCAAGAGCGGTTGGCTGTCCTCGTCCGGCCTGGGCGAATCCCCGCTGGGCTCTTCCTCGCCCGCCTTGGCGCAGCCACCTAGAAGCATACACGCGGTTCATCAGTCGAGGCGAATCCCGGGAAAGCTGCTCCCCTGGCTGGCTTTCCTATCGGCCGGCGGGCGAGGTGGGGGCGTCCAGCCACGAGACGCCCTCGGGGTGGGTAAGAGGGGGAACCCGGCTTGTCGTGCGGTGAGCCCAAAAAACATCTTCGGCCTCGCCATGCCGCGATTGCCCCCCGGAGAACAGCTTGGGATTCCCAGCCCAGCCGAGGCATCCTCGGATCCTCCCTTGGGTTCTTTTTTGAGGATAGGGCGCAGAGGGGGGAAAGCCCACCCTTTCATCGTCCCTGCATGGTAGACCCGGGGGAGGTGGGGGGGGGGGAATCCCTAAACAAGATACAATCCCGGGAATGGAGAGGAAAGGGGGGAAACGGAAATATTGGCAATTCCCTTCGCTGGTCTAAATTCCATAAGGTGGCAACATATTAAATCTATCCAAAATGTATTTGTTGCATTTTTCTTCCGAACTTTGCAACATTAGGAAAGGGGGGAGGAAGAGCGAAGCCGGTGGATATTTTTAGGGGATTGAAGGAAGGAAGGAAGGAAAACCCCCATAATGCTCCTGTCCTGGTGGTATTTGGAAATTCTCCTAAAAGTTTGGAAAGACTTGTTGAAGAAGGAAGTCGAATGCAAAATGCAGACTGGAGGGGGAAAACAATACAAGCCAGAAAGGACAACGTTGTTCTCCCGAAACCATTTGGAAATCTGTACGTGCGCCTTTTTAAAAAAGAAATAAAAAACCCCAATCCCTCTTTTTTAAAAATAAGATAAAATCTCCAAGCTGCCAAATACGGCAAAAAAAAAAGTTTTCCAGCTGTTTCATCCCCCTCCTTTCCTAAAAAGAAAAAGCACATGGCAAGCCAAGGAAAGAGGATATACTGCCCCCCTCCCTCCCTCCCCAAAAAGTCACAGAAATAAATCATAAAAGTAAGAAAACCGAGGTAGAAAGACTAAGCCTTTTAAACGCGAAAGGGGCAGGTTCAATATTAGAAGAAACCAGAAATAATCTCTGGTGAGCGCAGAATTATTGTGGTTATTTTTTTGTTATCCAAACTAGGATGGACAGAGGTGAAGGAAAAAGTGAAAGAAGACGAAAGAGAAGCGAGGGAGAAAGGCCTACATTTTACAAAGGGGGGGTGGGGGAATTGGATAGGAAAATTTTTTCACTTAACCTGCAAACTGCTGGTTAGAAACAGACCCCATTCTGCACCCCTGATGGAAATGGTGGACTCTTCGCAGGAGCCGCTTCCCCTCCTCTCTCTTGCCAGCCTGCTTCGGAGAGGGTGTCACCGCAGTTCCCCAGCCCCCAAAAAATAGAGGGAGGGGAGGAGGGGGTGGGGGAAGATTCTAAACAAGAGGAGGGACGAAGAAAAAAAAAAAGCCAGCCCAAGGTTTGCTACATCTTCGCGGCAACAATAGCGGGTGGGAGGGCCCGAGGCCTCCTATGGCTTCCCAAATTTCGGACAGAGACAATAGAATTCCCCCAACGCCAAACCTTGCCAGATCTCCCCCTCCCCGCCTCCTCTTCCCCTCCTCCCCCAATCCCTGCGCTCTTCTCTGTCTCTCTCTCTCTCTCTCTCTCTCTCTCTGGAGACCAAAAAATGTAACCTCCTGCCTCCCGGTCCGGCAGGCTGGAGCCGGGGAAGGGGCGGGGGTGGGTGGGGGGACAATCCTGGTTAGTGTCAAAACTTTGGGGGGGGGGGGAACCGCGCACTAACCCAACATCGCCCCCATCTCAACTTTCGTTTTCACAAGTTATCCAGCCTTGGGAAATGTTGAATGGGAGGTCCCCGGAGCCCGCCGGGGGTGGGTGGGTCACGATCGGGGGTTCTGTCGGGTTTGGGTTCACGGAGAGTGGGGGGGAGAAACTGGCCGTGCGTAGCGGGTGGGCGCGCGCGCACACTTTTCCCACGTGAAGGTGGCACCCATCAACTTTGGCCATTCCAAAGGGGGTGGGGGTATTTCCCCTCCCCGATTTGGTAAATTGGAGGAGACGGACGGGTTTACCTGCCGGGGGAGGTAAGGAAGCGCCTTCTTCCTATCCGGACTACTTTCTGCTTTTGCCAAGAGACCGGAGCTGCTTCTAATGATTGACACCCAAGAGGAACACAGGCGCCCATTGCCTTTGCCTAGCCCGTTGGGTTAGGCTCGAATCAGATCAGCTCGATCCTAAACGACCTGTTTCAAAAGAGAGGCCCCTCCCTCTCCTTTCCTTTCTACTTTTAGCAAGTGAAGCCTCTTAGCTGAGTGGTCTTGATTGCCGGGCCCGCCATTCTTTTTGGGAATGTCTTCTGGTTGGTTTTTGGGAATGGAAGGAGGAGGAAGTGGAGGAAGAATGGCAGGCTGGTTCCCCCCAATTTCCCTATTATGTCATCCTCCATTATTTCGAGAGATAAATAAGATCGCGGGTGATTTAAAAAAAAGAATTCCTATATTTTCTTTAGTAGGTAAGTTAGAATGAACCCCTATTTATCCCGGTGTATTCCTCAAACTAGGGGCAGAGGGAAGACAGGAAGAGTAATTTGGGAGTAAGAGTGCATTTTATATGTGGATATATGATTGATAGATATTTTAAAGTGCTCATTAATAAGAATCCCAAGTAAATTCAGCCTGTGGTTGAAAACTTTCTCCTTGCTTATTTAGGAAAAATAATATCCCTTTTTAAAAACAAATTTCTTTGCAAATGAAACGTTCATTTAAAAAAAATAGATGATTTCTCTCTACCTCGTGCTAAAAAGACGAGATGTAAATGTATAAGCAAGATGTATTTTTACTATGAACCTACTTCGTCAAATCTCTACAGGAGAAACTGCGAAAGTCGGATATTATGAGATTTAAGGCTGTAATTGGGAAACCAATTCATTATTATTTTTTCCTAAGGTTTTACTCTCCTCGAGAGAACGTTTCTAAATAATTTAGATCGAGCTAATGAAAGGTCTAAGGTTTTAACTGAAAACTTTGAAATCGTTAATTACATTTCAATATGCACTCTGAAGCGGTGTAATCGCAAATACTCCTGCGAATAAAGAGGCTGCTCTTTATTTTTAAAAAAAATCAACCGGAATTATAAAATAATACGAAAAGGATATTCGCTGGTATTCACCTCGGTCAGTTAGCTTGAAAAGTTATCGAAAGAAGACACAGGATTTGCTCCCCCCCCCCCCTTCAATAAAGTCCTTGGCGGGGGCTAACCAAGTTTGTTTACGTTCATTACAGATCTTGGCTTCGCAGGGCACAATCCGGTTTTAATCAAATCCTGAGGCGGGAGGAAAGAGGTGGCCCAAGCGATTGGAGCAGACTCCTGGGCTGAGACTCCTTTGCAGACAGGGGCGCTAGTGGATGGATCCTGATGTCTATATTATCTCGCCGCAGCTCCAGGATTGATGGGTTGGAGTGGGCGGGGCCCGGTGGCTGCTTAAAAGACAATCGGCTAAAATGAGAGGCGATCGGAGCACCAAAAGGCGATGCTCGATGAAAGAGAGGGAGGGAGGGAAGAGGAAAATCCCCCACTCCCGAAAACGCGTGCACGAGGGACGCACGGACACATTCTTGGGGAAGGGGGGGGGGGTTCACGTCTCTCCCCTAGCGTAGCTCTTATCTGAAACGATTTGGTTTCTTGCCTTCCCCCCCCCCCCCCACTAAATTGAGAAAGGGGATTCTGTCTTTAGCCCACCAGAACTCTGGAGCTATTTGCACTCTCTTGTCCCCTTCTAAACATGTACATTTAGAGAGTTACATATTTTGAGCGGAAATGGCCCATTTGATGATCCTGGAGGGGAAAAGAGCCAAAGGTCTAAAGTTCCTTCTTCCTCCTCATCTTTCCCCCCCCCCCCCCCCATCATCTTGACTCTGCCAGCGGAGGGGTTGCAGATGGGGTGGGGAGAGGTCAGGCCTGATTTTTGTGAGGCATCTTGTGGTCTGGGGGCAGAAGGAGAAGGAAGGGGAGCTTCCCAGTTCGCCTCCCTCCCCTCAACCCCTCCCCCTCCTTTTGGGGGGGATTGGGGGAGATTTCACGGCTGGCCGAGGACAATGGCCGGAGTGACCAGTACGAACTCGGGAGGGCAAATAGCCTCTCCATTTCCGGTGCTCAGTTCAAACTGGACAATAACAGCCAGCTATTTCCCTGAAGGAAGGCTGAAGTCTTTAAAGGGACAGCAGCTTCGTCTTGAGAAACTTACCCATTCACTCTCCCATCTCCTCTTTAAATTTTACTCAAATACTAGTAGTGGAACTGGAGGTAGAAATAATTTATCAATATGCATAAGTCCCTTTGCATGTTGGATGGTTAAAACAAGCCTGGGGAGGGGGTGTTTAAGTGGGCACACAAAGCATTATGCTAAGAGACTGGTGTTTGCCAAAGAAATGAAGGACCATTGACTTGGATGTACTGACTATAATCTTATAATATAAAACTGTTATAATATTAGTACAGGTGCCCAAAATTTAGCTATTTGCATAAGATAGTTGAGGAAGAGGCACTGAGAGTAAGAATACTCAACATCTATTCCAATCACAGCCGGTTTGCAAATCCAGTATAAATATGTAGTTTATGTACATCATGTGCTCAAAAGAACATAACTTTTGGAAAAGCAACTTGATTAAGGTGTGTGTGTTATGTGTGTTAAGTTTTCATGCATGTGTGTTCAGCAAAATAGTACAGTTGCATCTATTTCAGATTACACTCTTTCATCTTGCTTTCACTATGCTTCTGAAAATAACACGAGGGCATTTTTAGAGCTGATTTCTACAAAAGGCTTTATCAATCAACTGTTTCGATGTCGGCTAAAATATATGCTGCTCTTATTTCATTTTTATTTATTAACTAAAAACCTTCCTTTGCTCTCTCTTGCTCACACAACACACATTTCAGTTTAGATTTTTTTTCTGAATTTAATGTTATCCAAAACTTGATATGAATAAATTGCATATATTAAATAATTGGAAAGGATTTTTTTTTAAAGGACCCACATACTTTGCAGTTAGAATTGTAGAAATCTGCAAGATGGGTTGGAAGAATTTTGATCCCATGAAAACACACATTTACATAGCCACTGCATTTAATGAAGCTTGTGAGATACTTCCTTTTCACATACTATTTTATGGGCACAGACACCTATGGACTTTTATTATAACCACTTACTCAATTTGCTATCTTATTAACAAAGAACCTCATGTGAGACTTGTAGCTGTTTAAATGTAGGTGTCAATGCTATACACTAAATGTTAACTGAACTCAGTGGAATCTACATCGCAAAGGATGTACGTGGAATTGGCCTGCCTGGTGACATTATTAAAGAAAAATGGGGGGGGGGGTGTCTATTAGCATTGCACATAAGGAAGATTACAGTTAAAATGTCTTGGCCTCTAGCACCATCCTACTTCTGTTCTCATTAAAATCCACATATTATCAGTTTCAATAATCATCATATAGACTTCAGAAGTGCTGGTTAGTAGAGGTGCTGGTGAGCTTGATAACAGCTGGACTAAGCTACTCATCTCTACCAATAACTAATGATTAAAGTTAAACAAAGGGCCCAAGAGGGCCATTGCCCAATGTGGAAGTTTCTGCATTCACAATTTTATTCTGATTTGCTTGCGTTTATTTAATCTTCACCTTTTCTTATGGGGGTTCACTCTGAAAATAGAGAAGATGCTGTGGGAATTTAAATGGAAAGACATTATTTTTGAAAAGCAATTCATAGAATGCAAGTGCTGGCAGTTAAGAAAATCAGTGTTAAATGGATTTGATAATGTAATGCACTACTCAAAAATCCCATTTCATTAAATACAGTCAGTGAACAATGTAGAGAGAGCCACAGTTTCTACATTTTCTCTATTCCACCTTCTATATTTCCTGTAGCTTGGCTTGTGTGAGTGTGAATGTGAGAAAATGAACAGTGTTACATTTTGAGTAAGGATGGTGGGGGGGAAAATAGATAAAGGAGTCACTTGAAACCTCACGCTCTGTCCAAGGTGCTGATCCGCTCGCTCGATTATGTTCTTGTGCTCTCCAGGGTGCTGAAATATACCATGGTTACACACTGTCCAGGGTTCTGAGAGGGGAATTAGAACAATAAAATGAAATCACAACAAAATCTGTTAAGACTCGTTTTTTTTCTTAAGTCATGACTTTTGTTTTCAATATTCCTGCATCCACACTAGTAAAATTATTTAGCTCTGGAAAATGGAAAGGAACAATCTCAGGCACAATTTCAGCTTTCTGAAATAAACTGGACATGTTCTTTTCACTTGTGATGCAATGAAGTGTATGGGAAATGTACACATGGCACATCTTGCAAAGGCTCAAAAAAGAATGTATTATCAACAAGAAGTTAATCCACCCAAAATCCTTGGTTTCTGTTCAAAAAGATAAAATTCTATATGGAATGCATTGCTTTTGTTTTTAAGCTTCAGTTGGTTAATATAAAGAGGGGTGTCCAAACTTGGGAACTTTAAGACTTTTGGACTTCAACTCTCAGAATCCCCCAGCCGGCTTTGCCGGCTGGGGAATTCTGGGAGTTGAAGTCCACAAGTCTTAAAGTTCCCAAGTTTGGACACCCCTGATATAAAGCATGAGTAAAATATATCATTTATAGATACTATGTGATAATATTTTCAAGGGAAAAGGAGAGCTCTAGATCTAAGATCTAAGGCAGCATGGCTGGTTGGGGAAATTGATGAAAATCTCCTAGAATGCATATGGGTCAATATAAAAGGAGAAAAGAATGATATTGCTATTGGTGTATACTACAGGCCATCTAAACAAGCAGAAGAAATAGATAAAATGTTTGCTAATCAATTCACAAATACATGTAGGAAACATATCACAGTAGTAATGGAGGATTTTTAACTACCTTGATATCAACTGGGAGACTAACTGTGCTTGAGAAGGTGATTGGATTAGAAGACATTCAAGGTCCCTTCCAACTCTATTCTGAATTGATTATATTGTATGCCATCAGGCCAGCACTGATTCTCAGCAACCATGAAGATGCATTGATTTTCTTCATGATGATCTATCCCTAATTTGATCTTTCAAATCTACCAAACATGCATCATTGTTAATGGTTGGTCAACTTTGCTGTTGGTCATCCTCTTTTCTTCTTCTCCACATTTAAAAGTATTAGAGGCTTCTTCAAAGAGCTAGGTCTTTGCATAATGTGTCCTAAGTACAGTAGAATAATTTGAGGCTAGTAATTTGTGCCTCAAGAATTATGGGTTGGTTTATTCTATGATCCATTTATTTGTTCTCTTGGCTGTCAGTTGTATTCACAGGAGTCTTCTCCAACAGCAAAGCTCCAAAATGTTCAATCTTCTTCCTAGCCTTCAAAATCCACTATTCACTTCCATAGAGTGTCGCAATGTATTGCTTACACCATTCTGATCTTTGTAGCTACAGATGCATCGGCATGGACTCCGAATATCTTTCACAAGCCTTTTGTGGCTGGTCTATCAAGTAATAGTCAAACATTTATTTATTTAGAAGAATTGCAGCTGATTTTTCAATGGAATAATCCTCAAAATGGCTCACAACAGACTGCAATGCTAAATAAAAGTTGAGTTCACATATTGTACTAAACCATTATGTGTTTTGGTTGGCTATTGGCTTCTTGAAATAGATGATCACTGCTGCAATGGTTTATAATAATAATAATAATAATAATAATAATAATATTTATAATAATAATAATATTTATTTTATATACCGCGTCCTCTCCCCAAGGGGACTCGGAGCGGTGCACAGGGAAAAAATTAAAACACATAAAATATATATACAAAAATAAATACAATAGAGTAAAAACAAATTAAACTTAATTGTCCCTGCACTAAAATCCCCATATTAAAACTAGTGTTCCCTAAATCCTAAAGGTAGAGACTAACCTAGGCCGTCCAAGCAGAAAAAGTATGTTTTTAATTTCTGACGGAAGGAGCGGAGGTCCGTAGTTGTTCTAATGTCGGGGGGAAGGTCGTTCCAGAGGGCTGGGCCCGCCACAGAGAAGGCCCTTCCCCTGGGCGTCGCCCACTGACAAAGTCTAGTGGACGGCACCCGGAGAAGTCCCTCTCTGTGGGAGCGAATCGGCCGCTCAGCCATAGATAAGCAATCTATGGCTTAGCAAGATTATAAACCTAGCTATAGGTGCTTTGTGAATCTTTAGCCACAAAGTGTTACATTTCAGCTCTTCAAACCCATGGTAGTTCTGGTAGAGGGCATAAAGCAATTGATGAATGGCTCCTTGCATGAAAATCTTCCTAGGTAGACATAGATCTTGCTGCCTGGTCTTCCTGTGCATTTGCACACAGAGATTCTGCCTGATCTTGATCATCCTTTTCCCAAATCAATGTCATTTTGCAAGAGCAAATTCACTCTCTGGTTTTCCTGGTGTAATCACTGACAATTATGGTAATTAATGACAATTGTAATGAAAAGTTCTCATGTGTGATGTGTAGCCTTATTCCTCAAGAACACCAGGACTTGGAGTGGCCAGCAGGTCATTTGTGACTTCTGACCTAGACTCAGTGTGAACTGGCGACCTCGAGGTGAAATTCTCCATCTCTCATTAGCAGGCAACTGACACTCACTTTTCCCAACTAATTCTGTACTTCTTTCATGGATTTGGGCCCTGGAACTAAAATCGCCTCCCTATGCAAAATCATTTTTAAAGTGTCTGGATAGAAAAAAGAGATAATTCAATGTGATATTTATTAGACTTTCCTGTATAGCTTTTCCTGTATAACTGGGAAAGGTGTAGATAAATGCTGGAGAGATGCAAACTAAACCTGCTCTCATATTGTAGGTAAGTGGAAGAGTGTTGGAGAGAAATCTTACTTCCCTTTTTCTAGATTAAGCCTGCAGGACTTAATCTGGGTGCAAGGTCATCAAAGTGGCCTTCTAACTGATAATACAAGATGAGTCACTTTTTAAAATCTTATTGGTGATCCTGTACTGCAGAAAATCCCCACAAAACCGAATGCAAGAAGAGGCTTTTTAAAACCCATAAGAGATATCCTGATCAATACAGCATTCATAGCCAAGTGAAGATTAATAATCTTCACTTAAGAGTTGCTTAATGGTGAGATGGGAAGTGGGTTTCCCATAATTTTACCACCGGTTCGCCGCACAGAGAAACTGTGAATGCATGTGTGCACTCACGCTTGCTCCATGAGTGTGTGTGCCTTCTGCACATGCATGCGGCCTTCCATGCATGCACTTTGCTCATGCGCACAGCTTGCATACGGTTTAGAAAACGTGGCTAAATAGGATGGCATAGAGGATGGGTGAGCTGGCCTACCCGCAGGTCGCCACTACCAGTCCAAACCAGCTGAATACCACCACTGGAGCCATTGAGATTTAATACATAAATAAGCACTGATATTTCTTCATACAGAACTCTGGCCATACTTAGAATTTTGTGCAAATAGAGCTACTAAACTCAGCTTGTAATAAATCTTTTTAAAGTGTGGCATGCAGCCAATGGCTGACCTCCTAAAAACATAAACTACCTAATCTCATTCTACTCTGTCCAACATGTTGAATAAATGAGGGGAGGGGAATGAAGAGAAGAAATTGACCCTTAGTTCCAACTTCAGGAACATCTGATACCGGTTTTTAAGAGCTGAAAACCTCACTTTGGTTTTTGAAATGCTGCTCTGCCACTTGATACCTAAAGCAGAAGCTATCAGACTTTGGAAACTTTCTTAGTGCAGCCCACCAGTGAGAACAGTGGATTAGAATTGGGAAAAACCAGATTTGGATCTCTATTAAAATATAAAGCATTCTAGGGAACTTTGCACCGGATAGTAAACTGAGGTTACACATTTCATTTGGACAACTCACACAACATGCCTTAATCAAATAAGCCATGATATAGCTTTGCATACGTTTTGTAGGGAGAAGTTTGAGCCTCTCACTTGAGGGTTTTGGTTTTTTTAATTCCGAAGTTTGTCTTTGGGTCAGTCATGTGGTGTTTTTTAACTGTATATTGTCTAGAGTTGCTGGCCAATAAAATGTGTGTGTGCACGCATGCATGTGTGTGTGTGCGTGTACATGTACATATACACATACATACATACATATATTGCATTTGTGCTGATAAATAAAGGGAGAGTAGTATAGATTTAATTCAAGCTATTTAGCTCTCATCAGCTAGCCATTATATTTGGGCATACCAGGTGCTTCAGGAAAGATTAGATGATCTTCAGTACAGACTAACCACATTCCCCAACAATTTGGTTCGGTCTGAGATTGGATTACATGTTTTTTCTTTCACAGATGCACTGTACATGACAGCTAGTCTAGGAAGAGACAGACCAGCATTAGTACTTTACCAGAAACTGGTGGAATTCTAATAGAAACAAGTTATGGAAATCACACAGTGTGGGTTTTGGATGTCTTTTCTAATTCCTTTAACAGCAGGGGTATAGAAGGGTGTCTGCATTTTGTTCTGGGTGCGTGTTGCATCTGTGTGGGTGCGCACACAGGGATTAATCAGGGGTGTGTGTATATATGCTGCCTGTGTGTAGATGTGTGTTGGTTAGTGAGGGCCTAATCCGGGTGGATTCATATGGGTTGCTTTGGTATGTTTTTGTTCTCCCCTTGTGTTGAATCACTCACTACATTTTGCACACTAGGAAGCACAGAGCATACTGCAGAGATACGGCTCTGAGTCATGTGACCAGAGGGAGGCGCTTGGATTGAAGCAATCAGCAGTATTCTGAATCCCTGGGATGCGCTGCGGGAATGGATAGTATCTTGTTCTTTACAGTCCCTAATTACATCTTGTGCATT
Organism: Rhabdophis nuchalis; assembly: GCA_039707465.1. Classification (NCBI taxonomy): domain Eukaryota; kingdom Metazoa; phylum Chordata; class Lepidosauria; order Squamata; family Natricidae; genus Rhabdophis; species Rhabdophis nuchalis. The sequence continues at coordinate 17,690,777 of CM077654.1, read as the reverse complement.
TTCACACCAATTTTTTCCTCTCCCAGTTTCTCCAACTTTAGTCAATTTGGTTCCACTCTGTTCAGTTTTCTGAGCAGTCTCCTGATGATAGACAGTATTTCATACCATTAAAATAATAGAATAACAGAGTTGGAAGGGACCTTGGAGATCTTCTAGTTCAACTGCCATTAGATTTTTTCCCCCAACTTCCTATTGGTTTAGAAAGAAGAGAATGCACATTTGAGAGTATTCATAACATCTGCCTGTGTCAGTTTGGAGTGGACAATCTGTGGGCCTAAAACATTCCAGACTTTCAGCCTCATTCTCCTGCACCCTCACAATAGACCAGGTGAGGAAACAGACTATAAGAAAGCACTGCATTACACTACATAATCTTAAAAGCCTGACATTTTCTCTTTTTCCTTCTGATAGCAAAGAAAACTACTGCAGTGGAAGTTTTGAACTATTTTTTTAAAAAAAACAACTAGCTGGCAACTAGCTAAACAACAACTAACAAACCGGTGTAGCCAGGGTATGTATTTATCCCAATCATGTATTAGAGGGAGTCCCCTTGTGGAGTACTGCAAAGCCATTACCATGGCAACTCCACTGTGTTGTACAGTAGAAGCCATTTTAAGGCACAACAGGCTGTATCTTAACAGGACTTGAATCCAAAATGCACACTATCACTGTCAAAAGTACTGTGACTTGACACTGTAGATATAATTCAGTCCTTTTCATTTTAGCGGCCCAGGTGTTCCAGAGTTATGGTGGAACACACACACAGACATACACGGACACCCCCAAGGGGTGTTAGGGGTGTCTTACCACCACAGTATTTGTTTCCAGTTAGTAAGCCATCTGTGTACCACAAATTTGTTGAAAATGCTGGAGGCGTTCCAGAGTTATGCTGGAACATACACACACACAGCCATTTTTAATACATAGATAATAACTGGGCATTAATTCTCAAAAAGGCTTAGTGATTGCATTAAAAGGACTGTAAAGCTGCCTACAAGGAAGGCTGCTTACTTTTGGTTTAAAGCATTTGTATCACACATTTCAGCCAGAATGGTTTCTGATAAGTGTAAAAGGTGAATAAAAACAATCTGTGGCTGAACTTCCATATCATCTTAATCATGATGTGCTCAAACATAGTTCTTTGAGTAAATGTTAATTGCCTGGGTTTGTACAATACATAAAGCACATTGGCTGCTTTTGCACAAACACTTTGCTGAGTAGAAATTAGCCCCTGATACAGTGGAAAATGAGATCTGATTATGTGACTCAATTCCCAAGCAAACTCAGTGATTAGGTACCGTCTCTCAACTCCAACCAGACTAACCTAAGGATTTATGCTGAGTGTCTCATTAAAGAAGAACTGAGCAGAGAGAAAAAAGGTGTTGACAAGATGCTATCACAAACACATCCGATGGATTAGGCAGAAGAGGTAATAACCCACAGTATAAGACACCATGTAAGCAATCCAACAAAGCTGTTTATTTATTTCATTTTTATTTATTTTATTTCTATAGCTGTCCATCTCAACAAGTGACTCTGGGAAACATTTCCTTGGTTTACTACAAGATATGCCCAAAGATTTTAAAAACTGTAACAATAATGCTAAGTTTTCCTATGTTTCCTATGGTTTTCCTACAACTATGATTTTCCCAGTTGCAATGTATGACTGTAAAAGTTGGACCACAAGAATGGCTGAGTGCCAAAGAATGGAGGCCTTTGAACTCTGGTGCTGGAGAAGACACCTTTGAGTCCTTTGGACTGCAAGGCAATCAAACCAGTCAGTCCTAGAGGAGATCCACCCTGACTGCTCTTTAGAAGGCCAGATCCTGAAGAGGAAACTCAAATACTTTGGCCACCTAATGAGAAGGAAGGGCTCCCTGGAGAAGAGCCTCATGCTGGGAAGGATTGAGGGCAAAAGAAGAATGGGACAAGAGAGAATGAGGTGGCTGGATGGAGTCACTGAAGCAGTAGGCGTGAGCTTAAATGGCCTCCAGAGGATGGTAGAGGACAGCAAGGCCTGGAGGAACATTGTCCATGGGGTTGCGATGGGTCGGACATGACTTCGCAACTAACAACTAACAGCAACATTAATGTGATGTGGGAAGAAAAGCAATATATTTATGGGTGTAATATTACTTCACCTTAAATTGTAACATTTTAATGCAAGACAAAAAATTCATTTGCCACTGTGACTTCGTAAGGGAAGTGAGGAAAGGAAGACAAGAAAGAAGTAGGCTGTTAGTACAGAGCATGCTTAAATAGGAGTAAGATGCTAAGCTTATTAGGTTATATTTAACAATATATTTTTAAAACATTTTAGTTTGTATTTAATCTTTTACAATTTTAATCTGTTTTTATGTTCACAATTGTTTTTAGATCTCTATTTTTACTACATTGTAAGCTGCTTAGAATCATTTTGGGCAAGATGGGCAGTGGATAGATTTAATAAATAAGTGATAGTGAATCTGCATTTTGTGTAACACCCATGAAGGTTGCACATTATATGATTCCAGATCATTTGGTTAGTTTACAATTCTGTGCATTGTAAAGACCTACAAAATGGCTTAATTCAGCAATTCCATTGTAAATGAGTTATACTATACAACTGTAACCATGAAATGCCATACATTGTGCACCCATGGCCAGCAAGTTGGGCTGCTGTACAGCTACTAGATCTGAGCTTCAAAAGTCTTGATGACATCTAGTGGTTGTCTGTATTTTTGATAGATCTGGTAGCTCCAAGTTGCCCAGATTCTTTCTGGCTCAAAAAAATAAATAGCAGGACAAATATGCTAAGCTTGCCCACTGCAGTGAGCTCCTTGCAATGCTATCCACTCCAAATTGCCCTTAGACAACCCCTCAAATTAGAAGGCTAGAGTGTCTGACCTCAAGAAGTTGGATGTTCCCACTTAAAGCAATGATTCTAAGCAATAGGAAAATGAGATTTCTGTAGTCACTTACATGTGTCTATCCCCTTTACCTGTTTTGGTGATTGTCTTCATGTGTGTCATACACTAGTTGAAAAATGGACGGTAACTCCAGAGAATAAGCTGCTGTTTCACCAAAACACCTTGGAAGGCTATGTTTCAAATCTCTGTTGAAAGGCAGCAACATTACAATTTAAAAAAAACAAAAACATTTGCATTCCTCTCTCTCTCCCAAGACTTTTCTCCCCCTTTTTTGAGAATTGATTTCCGTACTTCGAATCTCCCAAAATGCCTGCAGATTTAATACAAGATTTTCCAAACATTTAAGGGCAAGATTCTTCCAACGTAAAATTGTTTTGCACCCCCTACTGACCATAAAAAGAAATATCAGAAAGTCTAATTTTCTAGGCAAATTTATTGACAGGAGCTTTAAGGACGGTTGCTTCATAACTGATTATGTTTTACACATCATATTAAGGAGGAATAATGTAGCTTATTCATCCTTGGCTCCATTGTGTGAACCCAACATTTATGATGTGCAACCAAATCATAATTTATGGTTTTGCATGCTATATTAATCAAACCTCTCTGTTTAAATCATTATTACATAAACCATGGCTTAGTATGCTGTGTGAACATTACATATCCCTCAATTCTCTATTGGAATGGGAATCAATGTGTCCTGTGCTTCTTCACATAATTTACTCCAATTATTTTTTTTTAAAAAACATAATGGAATCTAAGTTTGGGGTGACCCGCTCCCTCCTTCATCTGAGGCCACGGGAAGCCCCTTTGCAGGGTCGAGCAGAGGAATTTGGAGTTTTCCTGCAGGACAAAATCACTCAGATTCGGAACGAGCTGCCCTCCACTAGTGGTCCGGTCGAGGTGCCCGGTGCTGGTCTTGAGATAACACCTTGGGAGGAGTTCGACTTTGTTACTACCGAGGATATGGACAGGTTGCGGAGGAACCTTAGAGCCACCACATGTTTATTGGACCCGTGCCCCTCCTGGCTTGTACTGGCATCCTGGGAGGTGACACGAGGCTGGCTCCAGGGTATTGTGAATTCATCTCTGAGTGAGGGGTTCTTGCCTACCGTCTTGAAAGAGGCGGTGGTGAGGCCCCTCCTCAAGAAGCCATCCCTGGACCCGGCTTTATTAGAGAACTATCGTCCCGTCTCCAACCTTCACTTTTTAGTGAAGGTTGTTGAGAGTGTGGTGGCTCAACAGTTCCCTCGACATCTGGAGGAAGTTGATTATCTAGACCCTCGCCAGTCCGGCTTCCGGCCCGGTCACAGTACCGAGACGGCATTGGTCGCGTTGGTGGATGATCTCTGGAGGGCTCGGGATAGAGGTTGCTCCTCTATCCTGGTCCTGTTAGACCTCTCAGCGGCTTTTGATACCATCGACCATGGTATCTTATTGCACCGATTGGGGGGGTTGGGGTTGAGAGGCACCGTTTTACGGTGGTTCTCATCCTACCTCTCTGGTCGGTCGCAATGGGTGTTGGCAGGAGGGCAGAGGTCGGCCCCGAGGCCCCTCACATGTGGGGTTCCTCAGGGGTCGGTCCTCTCGCCACTTCTGTTCAACACCTACATGAAGCCACTGGGCGAGATCATCCGTGGTTTTGGGGTGGAGTACCATCTGTACGCTGATGATACTCAGCTGTACATATCCACCCCAAACCACCCCAACGATGCCGTCGAGGTGCTGTCCCGGTGTTTGGAGGCCGTACGGGTCTGGATGGGTAGTAACTCAACCCGTCCAAGACCGAGTGGCTGTGGTTTCCGGCACCCCGGTTTAGCCAGATAAATCTAACACTGGCCATTGGGGGCGAACATCTTGCCCCCGTGGAGAGGGCGCGCAACTTGGGCGTCCTTCTGGATTCCCGGCTGGCCATGGAGGACCATGTGGCGGCCGTGGCCAGGGGGGCGTTCTATCAGGTTCGCCTGATACGCCAGTTGCGCCCCTTACTGGACCGGGGGGCCCTTCGCACAGTCACTCAAGCGCTCGTGACATCTCGGCTGGATTACTGTAACGCTCTCTACATGGGGCTCCCCCTGAGGTGCACTCGAAGGCTGCAGTTAGTGCAGAATGCGGCCGCGCGGGTGGTTATGGGTGCCTCAAGGCAAGCCCACGTAACACCTCTCCTGCGCGAGCTGCACTGGCTGCCTGTGGCCTTTCGAGTGCGCTTCAAGGTGTTGACTACCATCTTTAAATCGCTCCATGGCTCGGGGCCTAGCTATATACGAGACCGCCTCCTGCCCCATACATCCCTTCGTCCGGTCCGCTCCCACAGAGCGGGCCTACTCCGGGTGCCGTCGGCTGGGCAATGCCGGCTGGCGACACCCAGGGGAAGAGCCTTCTCTGTGGCGGGCCCGGCCCTCTGGAACGACCTACCCCCCGACCTTCACACTACCTCGGACCTCCGCCTCTTCCGCCAACGTCTTAAGACGTACTTATTCCAACAAGCCGGCCTAGGATAGCCCCCCGCATTTGACTTTTAAATATAAATTATAATTTGGTTACGGTTTTAATAATGGGTTTTAGCACGGGTGAATTAATTTAATATATTTTTAATTGATTGATGTATATTGTATTTATGGTTTTATATAACGCCTGTGCGCCGCCCTGGGTCCTAATAAGGAGAAGGGCGGGGTATAAATTTAATAAAATAAAATAAAATAAATAAGTTTGTTATCTTCCCCCTTTTATGCCATATTATATTTTAAACCTATTACAGTATTATTTGATTTATAAGCTATTTTTTTCTAGTCAAAAATCTACCAATGGAAAGTACTAGGTTATTAATTTTATATATAATTGCTTTTATTCATTCCTCTGGAAAAGCAATTAAGTAAACATTTAAATAATAAAAGTAATTGATTGACGTTGGGGTTTCAATCCTTCTATTTACCTGGAAGCAAGCTTCTTTTTACTTCATGGAAGCAACTGTGGGTTACTTTTCTATTTCTTTAAGAAAATCAGCCTAGTAATATGTTTTTCCAGAGTAACAAGTTTTATTAATAGGCATAAGCTTTCATGAGTTGCAGTTGTAGCTTATTTATTTATTTATATCCTGCCTTTATTATTTTTACAGATAAATAAGGTGGCAAACGTATCCAGTACACCTTCCCCCCCCCCTCCCTATTTTCCACACAGTAACAACCCTGTGAGGTGAGTTGCGTTGAGACAGAAGTCTGGGGCCAAGATCACCCAGCTGACTTTCAGGTCTAAGGCAGGACTAGAACTCACTGTTTCCTAGCATCTAGCCTAACCACTAAGACCTCACTGGCTCTCTTATGTCTTTTAATAAAGTATTTTAACCTGAGAAATGCTATGGGACTCTTTCTGATTTGGCTACAATAGACAAATATGATAATTTAGAGTGTTATTCTGGTTAGCATTTATGATCTTGCTCTTTAAGTTGTTCCTACTTTTCAAATATAAGCCATCCAGAATTGTTTGGTGTTGGCCAGTCTCTGGAATATATTGACTAAATAAATAAACTAAATAAATAAACTGGAAGCCATGCTTAGGTTCACAAAGAAAGCTGGGATATTATTAACCATCATAAAAGATATTAGTTCTTATGCAATTCGCTTTTGTAATGTGCCAGCAGCCACCCAGGAGTGTTTGGCAGAGATCGTCACTGTGCATTTCTTAGTCCTAGCCAGGCAATGTTAAGGAAATATAGAAAATTTTCCTGTTCCTTTAATGATGGTTGGTGGTCACTTGCTCAAATCATGGCTTCATTAGAAAGAAGTGGATGGTGATCTTTCTAAAATGGACTTTCTGACCCTTGGTGACCTTTTGCCCTTCTGTTGACAGCCTGTAAATCTTCTGCCCCAGTCCTCCCATTTCCCCCAGGTATGTGCTGCAACACGAGGAATGGAGGTGTGCATTCTACATCGAACATTGCTTCAAAATATAAACATGGACAGCATTCTGTGCTATGGTGGACCATCCCTGGAATTAGGTACCCCAGCAGTTTAACATCAGTAATGGATTTTGTCTTGGTTGGATTCATCATTACTTTATGGTTTCGGAAGCTTCTCTCAAGATGAAGCTTCATAAAATGGAGGTGAGTGTCTCTTCCTGTCCAAAATAATGTGGAGAAAATGAAAATAAATATATTTTCTCCATCTTTTGCTTACAGTATCACAAATAAGTTGGATTTAATGCTTTTCTGACAGCTTCATTCTTCATTACTTTCTTGGGGGGAGGGGGGCTCACTGAACTCTTTGTCCTACAATATGGCAAAGCCACTTCTGAAAATCTTGCCAAGAAAAGTACAGGGTCTTCTCCAGACAGTCACCAGGAGATAATATTGAGTCAAAAGCATATATGTATGCATGCATGCATACATAAGCAGAACTGTCATAAAAGGCAGAAACTGCTTGTACAAATCAAAAACGGGTTACAAATTAATAAAACCCAGCCAAGATCAGTAACACATTACAATGATAGTGGCATGCTTATTCCCCAATAACAGTATTATTAAGTTATTAAGTTCATTTTAATGGGTGTTTATTATATTTTAACATGCTCTTGGAAATCTTTGATGTGGAACCCAATAGATTCATTTATTATTATTAGTTTTAGAACCATTTTAGTTACTAGAACTGTTTTAATTAATAATTTCAGTCACAATTATAGATCAGAAAGGTATCATCCTGCACATCAGTTTTTGTTGCTGCTGCAACAAACTTTAGAAAAGTTTTATCACCTGGAAAAACATGTGGCATCAATGTGGGATGGGTAGTAACAAACTCAAACTCAACCCGTCCAAGACTGAGTGGCTGTGGTTTCCGGCACCCCGGTTCAGCCAGGTAACTCCAGCTCTGGCCATTGGGGGCGAAACACTGGCCCCCGTGGAGAGGGCGCGCAATTTGGGTGTCCTCCTGGATTCCCGGCTGTCCATGGAGGACCATGTGGCGGCTGTGGCCAGGGGGGCGTTCTATCAGGTACGCCTGATGTGCCAATTGCGTCCCTTACTGGACCGGGCTGCCCTTCGCACAGTCACTCAGGCACTCGTGACATCCCGACTTGACTACTGTAACGCTCTCTACATGGGGCTTCCCTTGAGGTGCACTCGAAAGCTACAGCTAGTCCAGAATGCGGCCGCGCGGGTGATTATGGGAGCCTCTAGGTTCTCCCACATAACACCTCTCCTGCGCCAGCTGCACTGGCTGCCTGTGGCCTTTCGAGTGCGCTTCAAGGTTTTGATGACCATCTTCAAAGCGCTCCATGGCTCGGGACCTAGTTATATGCGAGACCGTCTTCTGCCCCATACATCCCTTCGTCCGATCCGCTCCCACAGAGAGGGCCTTCTCAGGGTGCCGTCGGCCGGGCAATGCCGGTTGGCGACACCCAGGGGAAGGGCCTACTCTGTGGCGGGCCCTACCCTCTGGAACGACTTACCCCCCGAACTATGCACCATCTCTGACCTCCGCCTCTTCCGCCAGCATCTTAAGACGCATCTTTTCCAACAAGCCGGCCTAGCATAACCTCCCGTTTTGACCATTTTTAGATAGTTTTAATTTGGGGGATTTTATACAATTTTAGCACAGGGTATATTTAATATTTAATAGTTTTTTTAAATTTTGTACCTTTGTTATATTTGTTATGTTGTTTTAAATTTCCTGTGCGCCGCCCTGGGTCCTTTTTGGAGAAGGTGCGGGGTATAAATCTGAATAAATCAAATCAAATCAAATACTATCTTATTTGGAGGAAAACCTTGCACAAGTACAATTAATTGTTGGTTTCGATTTGGATGGTTTGCTGGGTTTTAAATGTTACCTTTTTGAATAAAGTCCTTAAAAAAAGTCATTTGTATGTAATACATCACCTAAGTAATGTGTTTCATGGGGGTGAAGCCTTTGCTGGTAAGCAAACTAACGTCATTATAGCTCTTGATTTCTTCTGATCAGTGGTGAAATTCAATTTTTTTTACTACCGGTTCTGTGGGTGTGGCTTGGTGGGCATGGCAGGGGAAGGATACTGCAAAATCCCCATTCCCTCCCCACTCCAGCGAAGAATACTGCAATAGGTGGTATTTGCCAGTTCTCCGAACTACTCAAAATTTCTGCTACCGGTTCTCCAGAACCTGTCCATACCTGCTGAATTTTACCCCTGCTTCTAATGCTTCAGTGTGTGGTGAAACACTTTTGAGGATTCCTGGCTGGAAAACAAAAAAACCTCTGACAAAGCACAGCTGGCCATCCATGATCTGGTAGACTGAAGATCCACCATACCAAAAGCATCTACTGCTATCATCATCCGTTGCACAACTTGAGTTATTTATAAAAATAATAAAGAAGGGTTTAAAGAAAATCTAACATAAACAAACAAACTTTAATTCAGCTCCACAAAAACTTTAAACTCTGGGCCCCTCATCATCCGTGTGCCGTTCCAGGCTGCTGTCTTCTCTGCTGCTCTTTATTTGCACATCAATGACCTTTGCCTAAGGGCAAAAATCAATATTGGAGGTCAGGGTCTAACACTTCCCCCACCTCCTGGGGTTCCTCAGTGACCAGTGCACTGGTCAGTATCTATAATGATTCCCAAAAAGTGATTGAGGAGCTGTCAGGCAGCTGTCCACTCCAATCACTGAGGATATGGCCTGCTCTGGATATATTGATTCAGCAAAAACAGAGGTGGGTTTCCATAGAATCTACTGAATGTAGCACTTGGTTACTATTTTAGTCCCAAACCTACAATACAGAATATCATTAATTCAGATATCATTTCCCCCCATTTGGCTATTTTAATATTTTACATTCACAGGACTACATGATGAGTGTGGAGAAGATGGAAGGAAAGCTGTCCTCCCTATACTGATCTTACACACACACACACACACACACACACACACACACACACGCCATGCTACACTGTTTCATTAGGCCAATATGCTAACAATTGGGAAACCTTGCTTGTGTTTTCTTCAGGTGAGGTAAAGACCTGTAGTTGCATTCTTACAATATGTTCATATACAGAATATAAGTCATTTCAGTTATCAAGTGGCCCTGTGTAAATGCAGCCTTAACATATTCCAAATCTAAAAGAGAGTCACCTGCAAGTGCTAAATGCTTGTCACCATTCGGCTGATTTGCAGGATGCTCACCTTGTGGTTAAGGCACTCATGTAGAACCTAAGAAATGATCACTTCTAATCTCACTTTAGGCATAGAAGCCGGCTCAGTGACTTTAGGCCAGTCCCTCTCTCTCAGCCCAAACCACCTCAGAGGGTTGTTGTTGTGGACAAAATAAGAGGAAGGAGTGTGTCGGTTTGTATGTATCAAAGGAGTATGTATGTTTGCAACCTTGAGTTATTCACAAAAATAAAAATAAAGAAAATGATTTCTCTCCCTATAAAGATAAGGGAAGGATACTGAAAGCTATAGATCAGTCTTTTTTTAAGTAGCCCTCCAAAATGTGAGACAATGAAATCAGAAGTTAAAGCAGAGTTGGGATTTACAATTTTTAGTTTCTCTTTTTGTTTTAGCGTATTGAGACTACCCAAAGGCTTGGATATCTTCCATCACCTTTAAAAAAAAAGCAGCAGGAAATTGAATTTCTGCCTCTCACAGTTTTCACTGGAATTCAGCAGGATGATCTACAGAGGTTCACCATTACACGAAAGAGGTTTGTAATCCATGGGTCACAAATGACTAGATAACAAAAAGTCAACCACAGATTACTAGATAACAAAAAGTCAACTAAGCAAGGTCACAGTTTCATCTACTTGGGGAGTCAAAATCCAGGGCAAACCAATCAGGTGTCCTGAAAATTCTGGTCTGCAATTGTAGACAGCTCTTAGAATTGTTAATAAAATAACATTCCACTGTTTTGACTTTTTCTCCTTAAAAACATACTGTGGGAAAATATACGAAGATTACACAAATAGAGCGTGCTGAAATATGGAATTTCAAATATTTAATCACCAAAGGAAAGTTTTATTTGAAGCCCTTATAGCTGGGATTGAATATTAGACTAAGTTATGATTTAAGGTTGGTTATTGTCCAACCAAATTACAATTCTTCAGTGTCTTCGATTAACCTTTCTGATATTTTATCCTTTGTCTGCCAAACCTGAGAGCCACATATGATTTTACTTCGCAGCCCAATACTGATTAGCTGTAACAAAAAACAAACTTAAGAAAACCTGAATTTAAAGATAAAGATTCCCCCAGTTTGACTTCTGGTTACGACAAGGAGGCAACCATGTAGCTACCATGGCAACCATAAGTTAGCCATTTGCCAATGCAATCAATATAAACATTTAAATATATTGAAGACAAAAATAATTTTAAAAGCTGCTTACTAAAAGTAGGCGGATATAGTAAGCATTAATAGTGTTATTCTTCATGTAGCTCAAATGCCTCTTTCCAAATAAAAAATGAAAATTTGTTTGAATGAACCTTTTTTCCTGATGACTAAGTAGAAATGCCCATATACAGTAGTTTCCTTGACAAGATTATGGAAGTGGTTAACCATTGCCTTCCTTAGCTACATTTCTTCAGGTTCAGGCCATGCCTATAGCCTGTCATTTCCTGGGGGTTAATCATCCAGGTACTAATTAATCCTGATTAAGGGGCTGTTGTTTTTTAGAACAACGGTTAGCTAAATGATGCCATAGGTGTGTCCATAGAGTGTGGTTAAAAAAGGCAAGATTGCACTCACAACGATATGACCAACCTTTTTATTTGCATCGCACTAAAATAGACCTTTGACTGCCCTTTGACAGCCATCTTGATTGTTTTCTTACCATACTTTGAGGACAGCCTACTAACTGCTGTGACATTAACATTAAAATAAGAAGCCATTAAATCTAATTCTAAAAGGCATAAAACCTTTGGCACTAAAGTAAAAGTACTACTATAGTAGTACAGCACTTATAAATAAAAGAGGCTACTTATTTGAATTAGTGTGATCAATAAGTAAGTTAAATCTGCAACCTGGATAATGGTGCTGCCATGAGATTGGGACTTGGGTGCAGATCCTCACAGGAAGACTCAGATAGCAGAAATGAACCAGAGTGTGTCTAAATGAAGTAGAACTAGCTTATTATCCTTTGCCAGATGTATAATAATATTCTGAAGCCTTAAAAAATGCACCATTCCTTCTTGGACAACTCAATTTGTGACCCACTTAGTCAAAGATTTGATCGGTTGCTGAGAGAACTTCAAATTACAGAGGGACAGAAATGTAATAAATACACTAAATAAATAAACAACAGTCTTAATTTTGGGTAATGATACAAATTTCCTAGAGCATTCACAAATGATTTAAGAAAAGCACCATAAATACATGTACAATAAACACGATTATTTTGTCCACAGAACACTTCCAAATCTGTTGAAGACTTACTGGGTGCAAGTGCATTGTTGTTTATTTGAGCACAACACGGTGCAAGGCAACCCAAATAAAATCATAATATATTCACACTACAAAATCATTTACCAGCCAGGCTCATCCAATGTCCTAATTCAATATGTGAGAGAAAATTAGGAATTTAAAGTGGGCCAAGAAACTTGGGGCCAAACTTTGGGGAGTAACCTATTCCAGTGATTCTCAACCTGTGGTCCACAGACCACTAGGAGGCCACGATGTCATCACAGAGGGTCTACAAAGGCTTGAAGAAATGTTATGATTTAAATCTTGAGTTAAGTCTTGGGGGGAGTCACAAAAGGTATTTAAAGAGGGCCAATGGTAAAGAAAAGGTTGAGAGCCACTGGTGTACTCAAAAGTGGTTTTATAAGTAGCACTTTGGATCAACTGTAGTTTCCAGATGGTCTGCACCCACTTAGAATGCATTACAATAGTGTAAGTAGGAGGTGACCATGTCATGATTGGCCATGAGCAGGACTCTCTGTCAAGATACGAGTGCAACTTGCACACAAGATGGAGTTGTGCAGAAGCCCTTTTGACCATGACTTCCACCTGCTCTTCATGAAGGAACCATGAGCTAGTGGATAAAGCTTATATTGTTTAAACTTGGTTGGGTTTGTAGCTCTTTGAATCATGTGTGTTTGTGTGTGTGTGTATTCAACTTGCTTGGATAGTTTATGGTTCAACGGATGTGTGAATCCAGAAAATCAGTTAAGTTCATTAATTGTGTTAAATGTGCCTGACAAGATAAAACAACAACAAATCATATACAAACCTACCTATAAAATTTGTGGGGGAAACAGTTTTGGATCATGGATTTATTAGCTTACACTATTTTGTAAAAAGCTGAACTCATGATGGGAGGCCAAGCAGCAAACTTTGCACTCTCAACAGACACATCAACCTACAACTAGCCTATGAACTCCTCAGAATTCAAATCAACCACACAACCAATCAGCAATGGCACCAACCGTCAACCAACCCACACAACCCCTCCCAACCAGCACTTCACCTCCCAATGACCCTCACCTGACATGACTCCGCATCACAAGAGCCTCACTTGACACACCCACCCCCAACCCATCACAAGACCCTCACTAGACACACCCACACCTGACCCATCACAAGACCTACTGGCCACTCAAAGCCTTTATAAGCAGAAAAACAGACACAGACATCCCCTAAATGCTGCTGAAGATATTACCTAGCCTGGTAACAAAATGCTTGGAAACCAACCCACAAGTTTGGGGAATAGATCTCCACCTTCAAAGTTTGCACAGTTTAGAGAGAGGGGTTTTTTTTTGAGCTGTTGCAACTTTGCAAAACAAGGCCACATTGAGATACCACTGTACCGCAACTACCTTTGCAGTGTTACATCCGGTTCATGATTCATGATTCAATTGGAACCTGCATCTTTTATCATGACCAGATGATGCTCTAAGGGGTTAACACAGGAACAAAAACATCAAAAGGGAAACTGATTAGGAAAAATAAGATAAATATCTGTTGTGAAACTTCACACTTATAACAATGAAGTAAGCATTCAGGTATTTGAGTGGCACCCACTCAAAATTAGAAAAAATAAAAGATCAGTCTTTGAACAGAATGGACAGACAGGGGACGTTTACATAACCTAATTAACCTGAACTAATCTGTTTTGTGGATTTGTACAATATACTGAACCCTAAGCTAATTGCTTTGGCTTAGTTCATACATACTAATACATCAAAAACTAATCAAAGTTAAAAGCTTTGCATGTAATATACATAGGTGCAGGTGCCAAATTTATAAGTGATCTGATTAAGCATGCTGAGTGAATATTAAAATTAGATAGACAGACAGACAGACAGCATTTTATAAATCATTATACTATCCATGGGCCATTGAGTCATCATTTCAGTTGTGTCATTACTTTGGAGATACTAACTTATCTAAACAGGTCAACAGAATTACCAGGGGTGATTTTAAAAGGGAGAAAGGGAAAAAGTCAATGCAGAAGCTAGCAGGGAAGGTTGCAAGTTGCTTGAGTAAGTCTCTTTTAGTAAAACTGGCATAGTAGGAGCTGTTCTAACCTATCTCTGGGCACGTTTGTTTGCAAGATTTCTGATCTTTCACTATTCTGCTCTGAATTACTGCGGTTTCTCACTATGGGTCCTTTTGCTGCTGGGAGTGCTTTACTTCTGCTTTTCCTGTAACACAATGTGACTGTGGGCAAAGGCACTGAGGGTAGATGTTAAGGACTGGTACGAGGGAAACAATAAATAAAGATAGAATACGCAGTTTATAAGAAAAGGGCAGGAAACTTTCTTTTTCCTCATCTTGCTTAAAACGTCCCTAGCAGGGTCTCAGCCCCAAGAAAATGGATATAGTTTATTCACACAGAATATTCTGCGCTATGGAAAAGTATTCTATTGGAGTTCTGCCTTATGCTTGTTCTTTAAAGCAGGGGTCCCCAACCCCCGGGCCACAGACCGGTGCCGGTCCGTGGCTTGATAGGAACCAGGCTGCAGTGAGTGGCACAACTCTTAGAAAGGACCGGAGAGGAGGAGGAGGGAGGAGGGGGGAGCCCCCTGGGCAGAGCGCGCACCGGGGGCGGGAGAGCGCAGGCACGGCCGCTCACGCCATTGGGGGCCCGAGAGGGGTGAGTGAGATGACACACACACACACACACACACACACATGCGCATGCGTCACCTGTTCCCCCTCCCCCCGCTCCCCCTCTACGCCAGCCAAGCCATGGCCACCGGTCCACGGAATTTTTTTAACATGAAACCGGTCCCTGGTGCCAAAAAGGTTGGGGACCCCTGCTTTAAAGGACAAAAAGTCCCTTAAGTAAACTTTCCACCTGGAATTCAGCTTCAAGGTGAGTTTTGCAAAAGCATTCACTGCCACGTTCCTTCTTTACATACATGGCTGATTTACACATTGCAGTGGCATCCAATTTGGGCAGCCTTAAAAAGAAATCAAGACTATAAATTACACAAAACATTACGCCACACACTAAGAGTGGACGACAACACTACTCACAAGCAGCACGTTAATACCCCATTTGCAGCCCTGATTCAACAGCAAAATGACCATGTTCAATTGTCCATTTGGAGCCTTTGTTCTTTTTTCCATATGAGTGTGAGGAGATTCTGAGATTGCTCTTTCTACCTCTTGACTTTCCCAGGCCGTAAGAAAAGGTCAGATCAAGCCACTGAAAAACATTAATTTGGGAGAGAATTGGTGAAAGAAATGGAAAGAAACACAAGAGGCTTCCCATTTCCATTCCTTCATTCCCTGCCTAGAACTTAAGCCAACCAGGGCCTTAAAAAACAGCTTTTCCTTCTGAGGAGCACTTGCTCTGTTTATATTCCATATTAAGCACTAGTTGATAACCTGGCGCTGCCCAGGTATTTATTTATTTCAACCCGCAATTTCTAAAGTTGGATTTTCCCCCTTAGCAGAGGGAGACCCCTTGTGGAGTGCTGTGAAGCTGTTACCATAGCAACTCCACAGCACTGTACAGTAGAAGCCAATTTAAGGCAGTATGGTAGAAGCCGTTTTAAGGCACAACAAGCTCGCAACAGAATACACACCTTGAAAGGTGTTAGGGGTGTCTTACCCCCACAAAATTTGTTTCCAGAGAGTAAGTAATCTGTGTACCAAGTTTGATTGAAATTACTCAAGGAGTTCCAGAGTTATGCTGGAATGAACACACACACACACACACACGAGAGAGAGAGAAAAAGAGAGGGGGGGGGAGAGAGAGAGAATATCTATAATTAGGTCAGTAGATTAGAAAATCAGTGCCATTTTTTTCCAGACTCCTTTTGCATTTGTTATGTTTTTGGAGCAGTCAACCTCCATTTGAACTTCTTCCATATCTTCTTTAATCCCCCCCCCAAAAAAAAAATTGTACAGAGTTCAATTAGAATCTTTTCTATTTGAAAGTAGAAATCCCATCCTCTAATGAATTTGTATTTCAATCAAAAAGGATATACTTTTATGTAAAATTCTAACAAAAATTTATTTTAAGGTAATAATATCTATATTAGCAACCTTTAATCTTGCACTGAAATTCTGCTGCAAAACTTGATCCTTTTTTTCTTACACAAAATATCCCTTGGAACATTTAATTATTCTTGAAAAGTGCAATACACCTTGACAATACACCTTGACACCTCAATACACCTTGACAATTTCCATTTCAAATATGTCTTTTTAGACTTTATCTAATATCTTCATCAGAACTGTCTGGAATACTTCAAAATCTCAAACAGAATATTTTCTTTCTGAGTTGCAGAAAAGCTACATTATTCATCTTTCTCTCCAATTTTCTATCCCTACCTTCCTATTTACTCTTAAAATTTATATCCCATCATTAATTTATTTTTATCCCAGACATTTGTTTTACAGAAATTTTCATATGATGAAACTTTCGTCTACTTATCTGTAACAAAAGAAAATCTCTGTCAAGTGAAATAACAATTATATACAAATGTGTTTACAAAATGAGGATTGGTCCATTTTCGTGTCTGTATTGGTTGCATGGCAGCCTTTGAATAGCAGTAGCACTCAGACTTATATACTACTTCACAGTGCTTTACAGCCCTCTCTAAGCGGTTTACAGAGTCAGCCTCTTGCCCCCAACAATCTGGGTCCTCATTTTACCGACCTCGAAAGGATGGAAGCCTGAGTCAACCTTGAGCCTATGGGACTTGAACTGCCAAACTGCTGGCAATCAGCAGTCAGCAGAAGTAGCCTGAAGTACTGCATGCTAACCACTGCGCCACCATGGCTCTTGAAAATAGAATCCTCTGCCTCCCAGGCACTCAACTTGCAAGCAAACTACAAAAAGTTCCATATTTGCAGTTAACTCACAGGGAACATCCATCTGGTGATCTGATAAGTTGATTTCATGCCTCCTCCTTTATCTGGGAAAGTTTGGGATCCAGCACTAGCTTTTGAACACCAATCTCAACTGTGATATTGTCTCTGGTTGCCTGAAAACAAACTAAATCACGATTAATCCTCCCTGGAAGATACACAACTGAAATTGATCAATCTTATCATCTCCCCTCTCCTTAACACATATACACACTCCCTTTAAGTTGAGGTCATTCAACTCGAGATCCTAATATGCAAACAAGTCTTATGCTGCATTCCAAAATCTCAACTGTTAGTTTCCTATAAGTTTCCAATAAAAACCTTATATAGAAGAGATAATGCCAGGCTCTGTTTGTATTGTTTTGATTGGCTTAATACAGCAGTCCAATTCTATTAAGCGTAATGGGGCTTCCTTACCAGAAATTGTGTTTCTAGTACATAAATATTTGCAGAGAATAACCCTCAAAGGCTTAAAAAAACTCCCGCACTGATACCTTTAAGAAATATTGAAATTCAACTCCCTTATTCTTTATCACATATGTCAATGGAAGGGACTAAGAAAGGAAGATTTACTTAAAGTCCAAACTTTTCACTACAAATTGAGTAACATTCAGAATAAAACACTTAGCTAGGTGGCAGCATTTAGCCAAATGTGATGTAAAAAATAATAATGAACAGAAGCAGACTTACTGTAGTTAGCACTTGGATAGGAAATTATGGTATTATGAAATCTAGAGTAGTTGGGTTGACTATGAAGTTGAAAACACTTTTCAGAAGGCCATGGCAAACTACCTCTGTAATGCTGTTAAGAAAACATGCATGAATATATCCAGATTCTAGAAACTGATAACTTGGACATATTACCCTTACATTGAGCAAAACACCTATCAAAAGCTTGTTTAATGGAAAAGAAAATATATTTTTTTATCGGTGTGTGTGTGTTGGGGAGGGGGGGTTAGCAATAAATTACAACTTCCAGGCCTGTATCCAATATTCAGCTCTTAACCTGGAAAACAGCTCAGATATAATTATTCACTAGAAATCTTATAGCAGACAAGAATGAACTTTTAAAACAGCAGTTGACTGCTTGCTACAACAAAAATGCCAGAAACCTTTATATGTACCCATGCTCCAGAGTTTAAATTTCAATTTTTTCTTCTCACTTTTCTAGGTTAAAGGAATTCTTGGAGATTGATCAATTTTACTTTGGGAATTGCTACATAGTTCTTGTTTTGCCATCTTACACCTTTGTATTAGTTATGTTTCTCTGAGCAACCCTTTGGCCTTTCCAACTAATCTCCGAAGACCAGATGTACATATACAAACCACAGATACTATCTGTATCTTCTACCCATGATAGAAACCTGTGATAGAATTTTGCACTTCTATAAAGTTCGCAAATGTGACAAAGCCCAGAGTGGTTCAAGCAGAGGACAGGTTTTGAATTTTATTTTTTTAGGAGCTGCTGCCTCATATTATCAACCTCACTGATTATTTTTACATTGATTTTTGGCATTTGTTTTCAGACTATGTCAGAGCTAGGGTCAAATTCTTGGTGAAATTCTGAAAAACGGTATGGAAATCAGGTATGTGCAAAATATATTTTGATCACTGAGTCATCAGGCAACTGATATCTCCTCTATGCTATTTCAGATAAAGGGCAATTCTTGTTTGAGAAAATAAGCACCCACAAAGAGTGTTTTCACTCTTGTTCTCTCCGTCCTCTTTTTGGTATGGGTTGGTTTAACCATCCTCCCCACCTAAAGTGAGAACCAAAGAATAAAGGACACTTCCTGTGAATTCAGACTGAATCATTCATATCGTGCATAAAAGACATTAAGGTGCATTCCCTTTTGCTCTCCCAAAACCGACTTTACCCATGATGGAACAGCAATCCAAACTAAGGTAGGTTTTCTTTGACTAGCAAACTCTGGTCAAAGGCAAAATGCTTCTTTATGTTTTTGCTGGACTATTTAACAACATTCTATCGCTCTTTGTTTACTAGGCATCTATATATATAATCACACACCCTACAAATGCGCTTGAGGAATTTCTCCTCGTCTTGGCCATTGGTTGTCATTTCTTCGGGGTGAAGTCTGGAAAGGCCTGATAGTACGGCATAAATTACTATAAGTGTTTTTAGATCTATAATCTGAGCTCCTTATGGATAATGTTATAGTAACATAACATAACACAATAAATATACTATAATATACTCTTCTTATAGATATTTCCTGCAGACATTTTTTTAATAGAAATTTATAATTTACAAATCTTTTTCCTTAAAAAAAGAAATTCTAAGAGAGAACAGAAAGATGGAACAATAAAAGCACAACTAAAAGCAAGTAAGAAGCCAACTAAAGGAGAAAGAAATGGGAGAGCTGAAATAAAACTAGTAAACTGATTTTTTCAAAACAATATTTAGCACAAAGATACCATCTATTTTATCAGCTTTAAGAATCTGTAGTACGGGGGAGGGGGGGTTGTTTCTCTTCAGCGACCTAGTTATGAAATTGCTTGTCAAAGGAGGTAATAATGCATGATATACTAAACCATACATTGACCACATGAGCGAATTCATATAACACATTAGGCTAAAATGGAATTGGCACATACCATCGCTCAGTAGGTTGGTACGAGTTGTGTTTTTTGGTCAGGCAGCAATTCTTATTAACAAGAAATTAGACGTTTTGGTGGGCATGAAGAAAAGTATCTAAATGTTTGCTTTAAAAGAAAAATTATTACAAATATGGGTAGCATAAATGTTGCACTTGAAAAAATGAAAAGAATGACAAAGATATCTATATATTGTATTCTTCAAAAAAATTTGCCTGCAAGGAAATAAGGATACAAAGAGGCATTTGCAGCATGAATGCTTTAGTCATGCTGAACTATCCGTCATGTTCATGAGTTTTCAGGAAAAGTGCATAGAAAATAAATTTTACGTATCAACAACTGATCAGCAGCAGTGGGTGGAAGGAGGCTAGGGAATACTGCACCCTGAAAACCAAGTAAGTAACTCAGAGGAAAACATGAAAATATATTGACTTTGGCGAGATGGATTTTAGCAGTTATTGCTAATTACTATGATGGTGGTCTGATTTTGGAGACTGCCTGGACAAATCCCTGACATTTTCTTGACATGATTCCTCAAACCCCCATAATTTTAACCTTAAACTGTCTATTGTGGACCTCACCCCTTTCCTAAGAGGTCTGTAAGGGGGCATGCATAAGCGCACAAGCGTGCCTACTGTCCCTGTCCTACTGTCCCCATGTATTCGTACCCATTTCCTGTGTTCATGTCCATGTTTATACTTATACCTGTTATCTCGTACATGTTTTACAAACTAAATAGATAAAGGAAAGATTTTTCAGAAGTGGTTTGCCTTTCGTGGTTTAAGAGAGAAGGACTAGCCCAAGGTCATCTAGCTAGTTTTGTGCCTAAACGGGACTGGAACTCAGTTTTTATTCTAGTTTTTATCCTGATGCCTTCTCCATTACACCAAACTAGCAGTAATGTATTATAGACCAAACCACGTTTAGAATGTTTAAATCATTGACTTCTATGTACTACTTTATTAATTCTATATATTTGCCATAATGAGCCTCAGTGAAAGCAGATAGGATTTTAAAATTTATATAGAGAGATTGGAAAAGAAGCTAAAAGCACAATCCCCAGAAAAGTAAGTCCTGGTGAATTTATGGGAGTGTACATATAGTACTGCATATAGTGTCAAGAGCTGGCCTAGAGTCTACAATTAACCCAATTAGAACTTAGCTATTACTGCTCTACACAAAGTGGACCTCCTTTTCACTCTTATTTATTTATTCATTCTTTCGAATTATGTGACCACCCACTTAGCAAGCAACACTTTCTCTGATATCCATTGCATCTTTTATATCTGCAAAGGCTTCTGTCGTCTAATGATTTCATCCTCCAAAGGCCAATTTAGAAATTCCCAGTGCCTTTTTCTAGTATCTCCTCTCAACTGGAATGTACTGCTACTAGAAAAATGAGAGATGGGATAAACCTACCTTCTTTTTAATACCTTTTTCTCCCTTTTACCTAATTGTGGCATAAATACGCTCTGGCAACAATTTTATTGTTTTTCCTGCTATAGATGCATGACATTGTCTTCATTTCATTCCCCATCCCATGAATAAGAAAGGCTTAAGTCAGCTGTATTGGGTTAAAAATCGTGCTTTTTCCTTTATGTTAACATGGTCCAAAAGAAGCTTCAACTTGTATAAAATTGGTTAGATGTTTTCAGCATTATTATGGAGGGAAGGCAGGTTTATGCAGTAAGTGGAATCAGAAGCATTACATGCAGAGTAATGCTTAGCCGTTCTCCTTGTTTATTGGCTGCCTCATTCAGGGACTTTTGAAGTTACAATGGTGCTGGAGAAATAACTATGACCAATTTATGATCATTTACAACCTTTGCAGTGTCCCATTACTGTATCCTGTGCCTGACCTGTTGTCGTCCCCCCTCCCACCTTGCAGATCAGAGAGACTGGAGAGGAAGAGATTACAAGAGAGTAAGAAGCATATGGGGAATAGACTGGGCTGTTTGCATAGTGCACTGATGACTATGGTATTCCCTACTGTAAAATCTACATTTTATATATAGGCACAGATACTGCACCATTTTTCAAAGCATGCATATACACTAGCCGGGGGGTGGGGGGGAGAAATATTTTTTAGAGAAATAATCAGTGGATTCACACATTATACAAAACCAGGATTCCTTCATTAAAACATAATTGGTGCATAATTTACACCGTAAGCGAAGTCAAATCATTGGCTGTAGCTGTTCAGTACTGAACACAACCTAGTCAGACCACATTTTAAGGGAGGGAGAAAAAGGGAAGGAAATCTAATTGCATATTATCCTCATCTCAATGAAAATTAGTTGTTATTTTGAAAAGGTCTAATGGAAAGTCGCACATCGTAGTAGAATTAGCCACCATCATAAACATTTATAACTGCTATAATTAATATTTTTTTATAAATCAAATTATTAGTAGTAGGCATGTAGCAATCTAGAAGCAGCATGTACTTTTATCAAATGCTACGGTTAAGGAATACTCTGCATCCTGGCCTGCTGCTGGACAATGTGGTTTTCCAATGTGTTTTGAGATTATTTCAGACTTGTTAAAACTAGATGTATCTCTTCTGAAGAGCCAGTTCAGTCTTCCAGAATAAGAAAATTAGCTATCATTTTGAGTTTTAGGGGTGGGCATTTGAACAGAATTTGTTGCAAACCCCATGTTTAGTTACTACATTTCATTTGTTTCATTGTACAATACTTTATTTGTGAAATTCATGTGCCGCCCATCTCATAGTTTGAAACAACTCACACTTATTTATTTATTTTTTAAAACCAATAAATGTTTCTGGAAGGCTTGCAACAAAGCAAAAACTCAGCAAAAATAATTACTGCCAAATAAAATTAATTGTACAAATACATAGATAAGTGTAAAGATTTGAACAGTAAATCAAGTGGAGTCACAATAATGAAGTGAAATAAGGTGTTAAGCATTTCTCAAAACAGAGGAAGAAAAAGTGCTGTTTGGAGCACAGGGGAAGCATGTCACATAACACAGAAGTTCTAAAGTAGGGACTGTCCTCCTTTTGTTCAAGAGAAGAGGGACTCTTAGTAGAACTTCTCAAAATGACTGGACTGGATGGGTGGCATTGGTTTTGGAGAGCATTGCCCAATAAGCATGGAGAACAAACTAAAGGCTGGTTATTTCAACTAATCAGATGAATCAATCTTTTCACGCGAAGCAAGAAAAGGAAAAGGTGAGAGGTTAAAAAAAATACCAAATGTTACTTGCACTGCAATTTTTTTCAACATGATTTCAATGGACTATAAACAGTAGAAAAATTGATGTGAGAAAAGAGAGAGATTATTTCGTTTAGTTCACGTTTTCTTCATCTTGTTCTGACCTCCTTGAGTGAGACAAGCCTAAGTCATCCTTAGCTACAACTGATTAAAACAGTATTTTTTTCTCTTATTCTGAAACATCCTCAAAGAACATCCTCCTCCGGGCCTGTAAAATTATTAGGCTTTCTCACTCATTACTGAGAGCTGTGATGGCAAACCTATGGCACGTGTGCCACAGGTGGCACACAGAGCCCTCTCTGCAGGCACACCAGCTGTCACCCCAGCCCAGCTCCACCAAGCATGTTCCTGCTGCAAGCCAGCGGGTCTTCAGGTCTCTGCCGTGCATGTGTGGGTGGTGGAATGCACTCACGGGGGCGTTCGCATTGCATTTTGGGGCCCTGCACAGTGCCATGCCCCATTTTGGCTTCCAGTTTGGTGCAGGAAGCCTTCCAGGCCCAAAACAGGGTGCTGTGGGCACACGCAGCCCTCCCTGTGCCCTGTTTTGGGCCTGGAAAGCCTCCTGCATCACCCTGGAAGCCAAAAATGGGTGAGGAGGGGTGGGGCGCATGCTCGGGGAGCGTTGGGGGTCATGCGCACATGGGCGAGGGTCATGAGCGCATGTGTGCATGGGCATAGAGGGCATGCGCACATCGCATTATGGGTGTGGGTGCACGCATGCTTTCAGCATGCAATGACAAAAAGGTTAGCCATCACTGACCTAGAGGGAAGCTAGAGGACTGACGTAACTAGGAATTTGCAACAGGGTAGGAAAGTAATTGAAAATGGAGACAACCAATTTCTTTTCTTGACAGTATAGTTTTCTGCCGAGTCAAGGATGGATGGATAGAAAGCATGTCAACTCTGTAGTGGGAAAAAGGTTTCAGGCTCTTGAGATGTTCTCACCATGGGGAAGAGCAGTGGGTGAGATATTTTAATGAGAAAACCAAGATGCCTTCCTCAATAATGAGCATCTTTGATAAACTGCAATGCTCAGGAACTGCATTGATGAAAACCAAAACCAAAACTGAAATGATTAAATTAAAGTATTCCAAATTAGAATGATAAAATGGAAAGAAAAAAGAATAAGCTGGCCACCCTTTAAAAAGTAGCCATATGCAAGGGGAGATTTTATATGTAGATTGGGGAAGAAAGTCCACGCAGCTTTAGGAAATCTATCATATAGTGATCAAACTGCTACTTGCAAGGAAAAAAGGCTAGAAATTTATACCAATTTATCCAAAAGAAAATTCCCTAGAACTCATGGGGGATTATTTTTAAGACATTAAGCATAAAACTCAGTGGTGGGATTCAAATTTTTTTACTACCAGTTCTGTGGGCGTGGCTTAGTGGGCGTGGTGTGGCTTGGTGGGAGTGGCTTGGTGGACATGGCAGGGGAAGGTTACTGCAAAATCCCCATTCCCTCCTGATCAGCTTGGACTTGGGAGTTAGAGAATAGATGGGGCGGGGTCAGTCAGAGGTGGTATTTACCGGTTTTCTGAACTACTTAAAATTTCCGCTACCGGTTCTCCAGAACTGGTCAGAACCTGCTGAATACCACCTCTGATACAACTGTGCAGAGAAGTGAAAACTCTCTGGGTTCAAATGACTGCCCATCCAATACCTACGAAGGTAATTTTAAAATGGTATAGATCATATATGAAGGACTTTGCTTTCAATGCATGAAATATTAGTATTTTTATTCTAGGATAATCTGACACACACCAAAACATTCTGCAATGAAATTACTGTTAATTTTTTCCTTAAAGATGTGCTCAATCTCTTGTAAACTGTTCTTTTGTTTTCCCCCACATTGACACGTGTATACGTAAGTACACACACACACACACACACACACACACACACACACACACACATTTACTGGAACCATGGTGTTGATGTTTTCTTCTGAATTTCTAATTTTTTGGCTTTGTTTTACCCATTTTTGATGAAAGAACTGGAGGTGTTAACTTCCACATAGTCAAATGGAATCTAACTTTGCTGACACCGTTAATGTGGAAGGAAATTATGATGCATACATAACCTTTTGGGTAAAAGCACAGCTTTATGGATACCAATTTTACCAGCTGTTTAGCAGCTCCCACATCAAAGAAACTATCCTCTCATGGGTGGTTTTACTGGTTTGACCTTCCTCTTTTGGGGGCATCATACATCAATGAATGATTTCTAGGTAATTCTGTGTCAATAGTGAAACATAATGATTGGACTCATTAGAATATGGTTAGGAAGATTTACAGTCAAATTGTTGTTTAGCCATGAATCTCATTTAGTGACTTTGGGTTAGTCATTATATGTTGGGTCTATCCTACCTTATAAAGTGGCCCTTAACATAAAATAAATACGTATGTAAAATTTTAGAACAGCATTCTCTTGAGTTGGGATGGCAAATCCTGAAAATTCTCATGGAGTAAGAATTATAAAGGTTGATGTTCCAACAGATTTCAGATTGGAAAATTCTATTCTTGGCACTACTAGTCCTTTAAGCTTCTTTTGGATGAACTTACTGGACACTTAAATAATTTGCCATTAGGCCTGTGAAGTGCTTCAAATTCAAATCTGAAAGAGTGCTTTAGAGTGTGCAGAAATTCAAACATAGCACCTCTTTGAAACACTTCAGTTCAGGCATTAACATAGTAGCAGATCCTTAACGCAGCAGTTCCAAGAGAAGACACAGTTGCTTTTATGAGTTTAAGGAAAATTGAGAGCTTGCACACTCTTGGGGGACTTATTAAAACTTGAACATTCTGTGTCAAAAGCATGGCCTCTGCCTACTGAAATTCTTTCCGCTCCCGTACTTCATAATATTTTGGACTTTTAAGACACATATCTTCCAAACAATCTATTGCAATGATGGCTAACGTTTTCCGGACTTAGTGCTCAAAGCGTACCCGAACCCCCAAAATGTAATGTGTGTGCAGCTCCCCCCCTCACACACCCCGCCTGGCACCACATGCACATGTGTCTCCCCCATGCGCCCTGCACGTGTGCCTCCCCCATGCGCACGTGGGGGGGCCCGCACACACACCACCCTATACACATGAACGGCAGAGACCCAAAGACCAGATGGCTGATGGGAGACATGCACGCATGTGCGGTGGAGCTGAACTGGTGTGATGGCTCGCATGCATAGAAAAAGGGCACTGCGTGCCACATGTGGCACGTGTGCCATAGGTTTGCCATCACGGCTCTATTGGAACCTGCTTGATTAGGTAAAACCTTGTCTTATAAACATTTCCTTCATCAGATAATATCCATGCAGAATATCCCACAGTATTTGCAAGACACCAAAGAAGGGGGATTGAAATATGAATTCAGCTCATAATTTAATGGTTGCCTTCAGATAATGTTAACTGAACAATTAGGACAATTTTCTTGGTCTTGTAACAGAAAAATTATAAATTACCTACATAGATCAGCTGTACACTAATGTGGCTATAAAGAATAATAATACCTATTATTATTACAATGTCAGGATATGAAAATCAAAGATGAAAGATTGTAGCATAAACCTGCTGTGGTGGTCCCAGTGTTTATTGGAACACTGGGTACCATACGGACAAAATTTTTTTGAATGGCCCTTTGAAAATCTGTGCATTGATAAAATTTCCATCTGTCAATTACAAAAAGTCACACTGCTTGGATTTGCACATATACAATGCCAATGCATTACGACATCCTTAGGAGAATATTAATCTTTTTGTGAGTTTCAGTTCACAATATTATGTAGTGGGAGCCAATTGAGTGTAATTAAAATAGATTAGAATGTCAGTCTTTTAAAAAAAAAAAGCTACTTGCAGATACATGAGTATTTGTAGATATATATTGCCTGCTCCTAGGCTGGAATTAGAAAATTAAAGGAAATATAGCTCAGATAAGGTTGGAATTGTGTAGTTCAACCAGTGAGTGTCAAGACAAATTTGTATTTAGGTTCAACTGAGAATTCCAGTCAGTTTTCAAAGGCAGTTCCAAGAATTCATCAGAATAATCCAGCCAGCAGAATTGATCCAATATGTTTTTGTTCTACAGCAGAACAACAAATGGACAGATTTACTCACCCAATTCTCAGCAGTTATACTTCTTTTAAAAAGAGGATCTTTTCCCCTTGATTCCAACAACATTGCTTGTAATGCCATCATGGCACCAGCCTGTATGTCTCCATGAAAAAAATTACAACATAAAATCTAATTCATTATAATGCTTCCCACTTAGAATAATCCCTGAAGCAGAAGGGCAGACTTTCAGGAATTATATTGGCACAAAGATAAGAGACTAGTCCACCAGTTCATTCCTGCTTATTTTTGCAGCTGAATTAAATACAAGGCAGTGGCAGCAAACAGTAAATATCAATCCATTAACCCTCTATATCTCCATTATCTTGGCAATTATGCAGATTAATTAATATTACTTCAATTATCAATGGGATTTACAATTCTGCTCATGCAATTAGTTCAAATTTATGAAAAGGAGCATGTTTTAATTACAGAAAGTTAATAAATGCCAATTGTTTTCGTTCTTAAATTCCCCTTAATGATGATAAAAGTTATCAAGCAATCAAGAATACATATGTTTGTGCACAATTATATAAATTAAAATTTCAGTGTGGATGCATATTTTAATAGCCCTGGATGGTATTGATAGATAGCAAGAAATTAACACCCCAGAAAGTCATATATCGTCATCCCAAAAGCACTCTCAATATAGGAAAGATCTATTACTAATGAACACAAGTGACCATTGTTAGCCATAAGAAAAGAGACCAAGGAAACAATTACTTATCAATATACCAATATATTTCATATCATGGTATCATTTAGATACACCTTCCGAATTTACATGTAACAGAACAAGCAAAGGCAACCTATTACTAAAATAGAATAGGACTTGGAGACAAAACAGGACCAAGTTATATACAGCATCTAAACATAGCAGTGTTGGCTTACCACATTTTAGAGGAAATAATGTAGTATTAACTATCATATAAAGGGGGACCATTGAATCTATAATCTAAAATCTTCTGCATCACCAGACAGTGCAATATAAATTTTGGTAGATAGCATCCTTACTTTTTATTTTCTATTTTCCTTTCTCTCCTTTCAAATGCTCTCCTTTTCATTTTCTCATTCTGAGGTTTATGTCCCTTCTTCGTTATGCCCATTCTGACTAGGGCTACAAAAACAAACATCGGTAATTGATTCTGATAATATGTTATTTTTCCAATATTTTACATAATAATTTGAACCATTAATATTGGTGTTGCCAGTGGCCAGCAAAGCTGGCAGCAGATTCAGACAGTGAGGAGGTTGGGGAGGAACAGGGACCAGTCCTGGAGTCTGGGGAAAGTTCAAACAAGGGCTCTGCGTCAGAGGCAGAGAGGGGACCAAAGCCATCTGGTAGTCATTTGTTGCCTTTGGAACCTCCGGAGTCTGACATCAGCAAGACAGGAGAACAACAACGGGAGCCTGTTCCCAGTGTGCACATGTGCAGAGCTGACAGAAGGCAAGAACAATTAAGAAAACAGGGTCAATTTGGGAATAAGGCTTGGAGATGATTGGTCCCTCCTATAAGACATAAAAAAAGAGCAAACGGGAAGTGAGCTTTTGCAGGAAGCAATTAGTTCATCTGGTCGGTTCAAGCTCTGAAAAGTTCCGTTTGACTCTGTGCTAAATTTGGCCTTGCTCTGCATTTGGCAATTAAGTCTCTGGCAGCATTCCTAGGGAGATAAGGTGGGTGTTTATCAACTTTCCTCTGAAAGACTGTGGCAACTCGAGCAGACATCTGTCAGAACCTTCACAGACTGTTTGCGGACTGTTAATGACCATAATTTACAGCCATATAAATAAAAGCGGTTTTGGGGACGAAGATTGTGATTTATGATTTCTCAGCAAGCCTAGATCAGAACAATTGGTGAACAAAACATAAAGTAGATACACGATAAAAGGGTTGTTATTCCTCTCATTCGAAGGATTCAACTATGCGTTTTTCTACTCTTCCCACAAATGTTGCTCCAGGTTCTGCTCTCCATATAGTAGCTGGACTGAGAGAAGAATGAAGGAGGCAATCAGGATCCCCTGGAGGGAGTTTGTTTTTCAAGAGCGATCCACCTATATTGCGAAGGACCAGTTTTATGGGCCATACTCCATCCATCCCCCAGCTCAAGTTTCTTTACCCATCAATCTGGACTTCAAGCGTGACAGCAGCAACAAGGTACTACTAGTATTCTCTCTCCCAAGAGACCATTTGATTCATTGATTCCATTGGTTCAACTGTGCACAATTACACATTCTCGTCCGCCTTTAACTACTATTGATACATTTTCTCCACACCTAGACAACTCCCAGATCACACAACACAACCTCTCTAATCTGCACCACTGCTAGCTTCTATCATTTTCATTTCTTTATAACAAATAAATAACTCTTTATAACACTTTCATTACAAGTAATCTGAAAGCCAATGCTTCCCCATCCTTCTCACAGATCTGAATGGCTACAGATTTAGCATAGATCCACAACATTAATAGGCAATCCCTAGTCATGGAACTGCCTAGTAAATTAACCAGATCCTTTAATATCTTGGTTTCTCTTTGTATGCAGATACTTTTTTCACTGATGCCACCTAAGTGTGCATTAATAAAAGAGCATTCCTAATAGCATAGTGATGGCAAGCCTCTAGGGTATTTAAGAAGCAGCAGGAACATTAATTTCTGCTGATACAGTTTTACAGAAGAATGATTGAGTCTGTCATCTGCACCTCTATAACTGTCTGGTTTGGCTCTGCAACCTAACAAGACAGGCACAGACTTCAGAGGATAATTAGAACTGCAGAAAAAAACAATTACTACCAACCTGCTTTCCATCAAGGACCTGCCTACTGCACGAGTCAAAAAGAGGGGTGTGAAAATATTTACAGATCCTTCACATTCTGGACATAAATTGTTTCAATTTCTACCCTCAAAAGGACGCGATAAAGCACTGCATACCAGAACAACTAGACACAAGAACAGTTTTTCCCCGAACGCCATCACTCTGCTAAACAAATAATTCCCTCACCACTGTCAAACTATTAACTAAGACTGCTTTACTATTACTATTAGTCTTCTCATCATTCCTATCACCCATCTCCTCCCACCTATGACTGTAGGACTGTAACTTAGTTGCTTGTATCCTTACGATTTATATTGATTGTTTCTTAATATGATTTGATTGCTTATTTGTACCCTATGACTATCATTAAGTGTTGTACCTTATGATTCATGATCAATGTATCTTTTCTTTTATATACACTGAGAACATACACAACAAATACAAATTCCTTGTGTATCCAATCACACTTGGCCAATAAAGAATTCTATTCTGTTCTGTTCTGTTCTGTTCCTACTCTACTCTACTCTACTCTACTCTACTCTACTCTACTCTACTCTACTCTACTCTACTCTACTCTACTCTACTCATCTAGTCTAGCCTAGCCTAGTCTAGTCTAGTCTTCCCACCAAAGTATATGAGAAGGAAGCTGATTTTTTTTGAGAAAAAAGTTTTATTGGTTTTTACAAAAATTTTAAAAATAGGAAAAAGGTATAAGGTATTAAAGAGATATTTTGAGGACATCTATGTCGGAGGTGTCGGCCCCCTCCGAGGCTTCATACAAAAAAAAAGATAATACAATACATTTTTCATTTCCCTACAAAGTGGCAAGAGATACAGATATATCATTTTATATTCATGCAATCAATCATTGTTTCTATAAACATCCAAATAAAGGTTACACTATATAGAAAAAAGTCATTTGTGAGATCTAAGTCTTTTAGCAATTGTATCTTCCTCTCCCTGACCTCCAGTGGGCGGAGCTGTGGCCCCTCCCGTTCCCCCATTTTCATCCTCCAGAATTGGGGAGTGTTTTTTAAGAAAGGCTTCTGCCTCTGCAATTGTTTTAATTCTTACTCTTCCCCCCTCCCAGAACACTAACATTCCCTCGGGCATCAACCACTTGAACCACACCCCCTTTTTATATAATATTTTTGATAAGAAGGAATATTTCCTTCTTATTTCTCTAATCTTTTTCGGGATCTGCTTCAAGATGGCAATCTCATTCTGTTGATATATCAAGGAACCGTCTCTCTGTGCTCTCAGGATCCCATCCCTTTTTGACCTTCTTATAAATTTAATATGTATCTCTCTGGGTACTTCATTTATTCTGGCATATGCTGAGTTAATTCTATAAATCAGATCGATGTCCCCCCAAATATCTTCTTTGCTCTTTTTGGTGAGAAGGAAGCTGATATTGTGCATGCGTGTGTGTGTGTGTGTGTGTGTGTGTGTGTTTATATTTATAGGTATTATAGGTTTTCCAGGTATTCTTTAGGACCAGAATATTTGTTTGCTCTTTTATTCCCAAAAGCAATACATAAAATTTATACATCTTTACAATTGGGTTCTTCATAAAAGAAATCAAACCATAAACATGTATTAGAATGACTATTGTGGAAATCAGAATTCTCCACAGCTACCTTTTCCTCACTTCAGAATTTTAGCAGATTTTCATAACTTCAGTTAAAAGAAGAAAGAGTATGTCTGCAAGGAATCTAGCAAGTTCAGAGGTCCAACCCATATCCACGATTCTTTTATAAGTACATGGGCTCAGATTACCTTTCATAAAAACCATGAGTTATGTAATACCCGCACGCACATACAAGCACAGAGAAAAATCTTGCTGTTGGTGTTGACTGCCCGTGATTTCATATATATACATACAGTTCACTTCCTATATAGAAACAGGCTTGCCAATGTTTTCTTCCTAAACATTCTTTCATTTCTCAGTTTACTGTAGCTTACATCCCTGAGATTCTCTGGTGACCTTTTACAATATTTATTTAATCCTTCAACTTTGTTTCGCTCTTGGAAGTCAGCCAAAATCATGTAAAATCAGGTAAGTGCTGCCACCTAGCTGGAGATTGGTGGGGGAGAGACAGATAGAGAGGCAGATCTGACTTTGCAGGACTCCCCACACATTTTGGTGAGAGAGAGGTTCCCAGAGGATGGGCTCCACCATGACTCCAAAAGCTCTGAAAACTAAATGGCCTTGGTGAACGACCATGATTGGATCTTGCAAAAAAACCCAGCAACCTGCAGTCAGAATATGCTCTCTCAAATGCTTTTCTGCATTCTCAAATAATGTACAAGGAAGAATATGAAAAGATGAAGCAAGCCTTCGCTATGCTGAGCAATTTCATTTTTTTCCAGATAAAAGCTGTGATCAGCAAAGAGTACATTCCTGAAGGTACATACTTTGGTCCCCTGACTGGGAAGATTTACACCAGAGAAAATATTCCCAATCATGTGGACCGGAAACACTTTTGGAGGGTAAGTATTTGAAAGACAAACCTGTTTACTCTATTTTGCTCCTGGGTTGTCTCAAAACAGTCACACTGTGCGCACTCTGACAAATCAGTTTGAAGAAAGATTTCATAATACATCACTCATTCTCTTTTTCATGCTCAGGTTTTTTCTGCAGAAGGAAAACTTCACCACATTGTTGATGTGAGTGACCCTTTTTTCAGGAACTGGATGTGCTATGTGAATCCAGCTCCCACCTATCATGCTCAGAACCTGATGGCCTGTCAGCACAACCTGGAGATCTTTTTCTATACTATAACTCCCATCTTAGCAGGGATGGAACTTTTGGTTTGTCCTACCCACGGGGAATTCAGGCACTTACAGTACTTGTATCCAAGGGAACTAACACCTGAGCCAGGTGAGAATGTTATAACACTCTGTGCATCAGTTCTTGCCAGTATCTTGAACAAGAATTCTGGCAAAAAACAGTCTTGTTTCCCATCCATTAGGCCGTCCATTTTCAGTCAGATGGAGAAGGAAGGCCTTCTTTCTTACATATTGAGTCAAACAAACATTCTGTTACCCTGTTTCCCCTAAAATAAGACCTAACCGGAAAATAAACCCTAGCATGATTTTTCAGGATGCTTGTAATATAAGCCCTACCCCAAAATAAGCCCCAGTTAAGATCATCAGTTAGGCAGACACATTTTAGTGCCATGTTTCTTTGAAAATAAGGCCTAACTAGAAAATAAGCCCTAATGCATCCTTTGGAGCAAAAAATAATATAATTTGGGGGAAACACAGTATTCAAGATGGATGGGATAGGAAACATATGCATCTCCAAAGGCTGCTGAAGTACAACTCAGAAGTGCATTAATATGGCCAATAATGTAGAAAGCAAGAGATCTAGTCCAGCAACATATGAATAGCCACAGAATCTCAGCCCTGCTCTATGAGAAAATCTACACAACCTGTGGATTTATTACAGTTCCTAGAATTATTTGGGAAGAACTCATATTAATTTATAATACGGGTATCTTGTTTATAATTATAATTATTGCTATAATTGTAACTTAACTCATAATTAATTATATAGAGATAATGTAATTACAATTAATCAGACAGCCAGTCTGATGTAATGGTTAAAGCATCAGGGTAGATGAAACTGGGAGACTGTGGGTTCCAGTCCTGCCTTAGGCACAAAGCCAGCTGAGTTATGTGTATTGTATATTTGTTTTATATTTTAATAGTTAAGAGGAAAGCATTGCTTGTATTCTTTGTTTCCTTCACAGTTACTTTTTCTGATTTGTGCCTGTGTTATATTACAGTATACTTTTCTGTGTAGATCACATCCATTTTATGAATTTATATAGTCATAGGCTTGTATTTGGAGTCTACCTTCTTAAAATAAAATGCATTCCAGCAAGAGCAATTGGACAAAGAGAAGAAAATAGAATGTAATGAGCAAATTAGAAGAAATAAGTTTTTCCTATAATCCACTATAGTTGTTTTCCCTAGAAGAAACAGTAATCAAAGCTAACTTACTTTATATTATTTGTTATTTACTAAAAAAAACTAAAGGAAATAAAAGGATAGCTTTCTTTTTCTCCTTTTAAGGGTTTTAAAAATTTTGGAGAATGCTTTACAACATCTCAAGGACAGATAGAGATAGAGATCTGATTGTCAGTCAAAGTGAGACTAGTAAAAAGTAACTCTGATTCTTCCTTTACAGAATGTCTAAACTTGAAAAATCTTCCAACAGAACCTTCATTTGAGGTAGCCTCCCATGCACCGCAGATTTACTCCAAAGATAACAAAAAATGCACAGTTATCACAATGAAAGGCAAAAGGGAAGATGAAGATGAAAATGTTGAACAGGATGTGGCATCAAGGAAGATAACAGGCCACAAAAACATAAAACCTGAGACAGATGTCTTTCACAGAGTTGAAAAACAGCCCATGGAGCTTAAGAGTTCCTGCACAGAATCCATGTTTGAATTTGCAGAAAAGATGCTTGGTCTCCCAGGAGAGAGAAATATGGCAAGAGAACATCAGTGTCACCATGGATTTAGTCCATGCAACTCAATGTCTTCACCACAGATGGAACATAATATTTGCAACAAGTACTCATCCTGTTCAGAATGTCATTACATGGGCAAAATGCCCAATGCCTCTTGTCGTATCTGCAGCACCACTACTGCCCATTACTCCAAATCTGTGTTGGTTTCTCAGGATCTCAGCTTCCCATCAGATCTATCACCAACCAATTCAAGGAAAGGTAAACCTCAAAGTTTGCCTTCCCAGGATATCTTGGAGAAACAACCTCTATATCCCAGGATATATCATAATGTCTATCTTCCCATCTTGACTCAAGTAAAATACAATGCTAAGAAATCTCCAAATCTGTTCTCTTTCTATGCTGGGACATTTTCACTTCTGGGCTGTAATTATGAGAATCCAACCCTTCTTCATGACTTCAGAAGTCAACAGATGAAAGTTGCTTCTCCAACTTTGTATCAGCATGAGCCTGTGAACCTCAGTACTCCAAAAATCTGTTCCTCAATGTCAAAGGAAGGCAACAAATCCAAGTCATACCCCTTGAACAGGAAGAATGGCAAAATTAGATATGACTGCAATGTCTGTGCTAAAAGCTTTGGGCAGCTTTCCAATCTGAAGGTATATCTTCAAACCAGTGTGTTAATGACTAGGTGGAATGATTGACTCCTGGATTGTTTCTTAACCTAACTTTAGAAATTCCAGTCTAGATTAGTGAATTGGCAACTGGGCTGGGCTGAAGCTCCATTTAGAATATAACTTTTACAAGATTGATTGGTTGGTTCCCTGTTTTTGTCCTTCCCACCCCTACAGGAAAGTTAAGTTTTGCTGGCTATTTCCTATCTGACTTGATCTCCCAGTGCTTTATCCTTGTACCCTTTATCACTAATACAGACTCTTTTCTTCACAATGGAAATGGGTCAAGCAGAAAATATGGATCTGCCCTATGACACACACAAAATCATAGATAAGAATGTGTTGTTTGCACCATGGAGATTATTACAAACAGACCTCATATACTTCCACCATTGTGTAGGTTATGCAAAAGGCCTTGTTCTGCCCATCGTTGGCTATTACGTTCTTAGTCTTTCCATTTTTAGTTCATTTAAAAAGAAGGAATTTCTTCATCCAACCAAGGTAAATTGTTTTATAATTTTAGAACTGCAAGCTGCCCGGTCACTTGGTTGAGTTGGGCAGCTATAGAAATTGAATGAGAGAGAGAGAGAGAGAGGGAGGGAGGGAGAGGGAGAGGGAGGGAGAAAGAGATGATTTGGGATCATGATATGCTTCAGAATATAACCATCCCCAGCCATCATAGCCATTGTAAATCAGAGGACTTTAAATCTCAGATATACATTGGGAAAGTCTGTCCCATTTAGTTCCTGCTGATTAGAGAGTGAAGTTAATCTTAACTATAGGAGAAGATTTATATTCAATCTAAACCAGATTGGATTTGATTAATAAAATGGCAGATCAGCAGAAAAAAATGGGGCTACAGGCTAGCCCAAGGTTTTCTAAACTATGCTCCATGGAATTCTGGGTAAGGGCAAGAAGAAAAACTTGAATGCCGTTTTTTTTTTTAGACCGCAATCAAAAGAATATTGCCTTTTGATCAGGAGGTCTGAAATGGAAAAAAAAACAGGTTCTGTGGTCTAAAAAAATTGGCAAACCTCTGCACTACAATATGAAAAAAAAAACCTCACAAGAAAGAAGTGGAAAACCAATTGTTTTTAGCAGACCAATTTTATGAGCAAATATTTCATTCTGGGATTTTCCCATTCATATAAACATTCACAGAAGCAACCTTATTACTATCCCTTTACAAATGATCCCTTTTTATTATTTTATCCCTTACAGGTTCACCTGAGAGTACATAGTGGTGAAAAACCTTTTCAGTGTCAGATCTGTAAGAAACGTTTCACCCAGTTGGCTCATCTGCAGAAACATCATCTGGTGCATTCGGGCAAGAAACTACATCAATGCCTGGTAGGTGTCATTTTCCTCATCAAAATGCCAGCCAATCGAAGCAGATAAATCCTAACTGGCTCTTCTCATGCTTGATTTTATGGCTTTTAGGCCATAAAATTCCTACTGGGCAGATTCCTACCAGCAAGATTTTATTCAGGCTGTCTGATCCCAGTGCCACCTTTCTGGATCTCATTAAAGAAGGAATTCTTACCAGAAGCCAACCCTTTCACCAACATGGTGATCTTTTGAAGAAACAAGCAAGAAACAAACAAACCCAAGGGTTATTATGAGCCAAGACATGTCTTTAAAACAGTGTTTCTCAATTTTGGCAACTTTAAGAGCTGTGGACGTCAACTCCCAGAATTATTCAGGCAATTGAAGTCTACACATCTTAAAGAGGTCAAGATTGAGAAACACGGTTTTAGAATGTAAGCAGAGAATAGTTTCTATCACCCATGGTATTCTACAATGTGCCAACATTGCTAACCAAAATGGATCTTGCCTCCCTCCCAGGTCTGCTACAAACATTTCAACAGTATCAGCAATCTCAAAACCCATCTACAGCAGCACTTTGTGGAGAAGCCTTGTGGGTATTGGCTTTGTCCATTCAACAAGTCTCTTGATGAACACTCAAACCTGAAACAATGCCCTGCCTGTATAAGAGGCTATATCCACCCATCCAGCTAGGAAGTCTACTGCCAGTAAGTCTCCATCCACCCGTCCAGCTAAGAAGTCTACTGCCAGTAAGTCTACACCCATCTGTCCAGCTAAGAAGTCTACTGCCACTAAGTCTACATCCACCCATCCAGCTAAGAAATCTACTGCCACTAAGTCTACATCCACCTGTCCAACTAGGAAGTCTAGTGCCAGTAAGGCCCATCATCTGGCTGCTCTCCTGTTCTAGGCCTTCAGTACTGACTTTGACTTCAACCTCAACGTTGATCAACTGGAAGAGGGAAACTGTTTGGTTAGGACTTCTCAGGTTGTAGAAACTGTCTTTCTGGGGGAAACAGTACACTTTCACCAAGACGACTCCCTCTGCTTGCTTAGCTGAGCCTCCATACAAAATTTATAAAAGATGGGACTTCTTTCTGTGTCACCTTCTCTGCGTTACTAGCATGGTTTCTTTCCAGTGGTGGATTAAAACATGTTTTATTTGCTCAGAATTGGCAAATGTTTGGTGAAGTTTTAAGCTTGCATTTTTAACATGAATGATCAACTCTTCTATATCCTGCTTTAAGTTCTTTCTGTTTTATATGGTATTATTTGCAGAGAAATGTTAATTCTCTCAAAAGTGAACAGTCACCTAGCTTCAGCACAAACAGAAATTCCATTACATTATGAGGAATGGGAGAAAAAAGCACCAGAATTAAAGTTTATTGGATATAAAAGTGGAATTGTACCTTCAATACCAACAGAAAGCAGACTACCTTTTTCATAGTTTTCTTCCAGCAAGTGGTAAAGATTCTTACCTAGCCATGTCTGTAATGTATTAAAGATCATTAAGCCACGTTCAAGCCTAAAACCTGGTCAACCTTGTGCTGAGGCAACAGTTGAGGAATTTCTGCTCCTGCCAGTGAGTCTGAGATTAAAATTTCAGTTCAAATTTTGGATAGGGCCACATCTACTCAGAAACATTCAGACTTGGTTTGATGCTTTTTACGTTTCTACATAATGGTTTTTTTTCCAAATTAACTTGGAAATCCACTTTGATTCCATGTAGATTTCTAAATCAAGTTTGAATTAATTGGTCTATCTAATTGATTCTTGAGATGGAGTGAAATTCTGCCAAATTTGTACATCCTGGTTTGCTATCATTCTCTTATATCTTTCATCATATTCCTGCAGCAGTTTCCTTTCCCACAAGTCCCTCCAGTTTTTTTGGCAAGATTTCAGAAATGATTTGCCCTTGCCTTCTTCTTCCTAGGGCCAAGGGAGAGTGACTAACCTCAGGATACCCAGCTGGCTTTGTGCCTAAGGCAAGGCTCAATCTGCCAGGTTCTAGCCTGACGCCTTAATCATTACCCCATAATGACGGTCTTCACTGTTTATCTGTTACTATATGCATCCGCCTCCCAAAACCTACTGAGCATTTGAACTGCAAAGCACACTGAATGGCAGACCTCCCTTTCACATTTGCAATGCCTTCAGCATTAACCACATATCCTGTGCCCCTTATCTTACGTGAAGCCCAGCAAAGCAACCCAAACCACATCAAGCCCAGGGTATTTTCCCTCCAAAAAAGCCAATGAACTGCCATTTCTGGTTTCGTCTCCTGCTTTTTCTTCGTCTTTTTTTTAAATCGTTCATTACTCCACGGGTTTCTAAAATACAATTTAAAAGACAATATGACTTGCTCTCTAAACTTTTTACCAATAGAAGATAATATCTGTAGTTCAGGGTTGAACTGTGGGGTCCTTGATGCTCTCTGAGTTTGGTGGCTTTCTTGCAGACATTTCATTACCCAACTAGGTAACTTCATCAGTTACCTCAAAGTGGAGTTTGTTCTTATTTTATATCTTAGTGACTTGCCCTGTCAGTGTTGGTGGGAGTGTTCTTAGCAATTCTTTCATTTCATTTTAGGCTGTTGTTTACTGTTAGCTTGTCTGCATTGTAGTTCCTTGACTGGAGTATTGTTTTTATTTCTTTTTACCTTGTAGAAGGTAATTTCTCCTACAGTAGGCCCCAACTTCCTGATTCTTTTTAAAATGCAGATGTAATCAACAGAACTATATTAGACCAATAGTAGAGAACTTAATTTCTTCACCTTCCTACTACATCACGTTCATTGGTTTTTACTGCTGTTACTAAAATCACTTTTACAGAACGAAGATGCTATTAGCCTTTAAGGATAGGTTGCACAAAAATCTGTTTGTGAAAAATCACATATAATTTGATGAGAGGGCACCGAAAGTTACAATGGGCAAAGTAGTGCAAAATGAATAAAATGACAACATATGGATGAGTATGGTTTCCTATTTTTCCCCTATATCTTAGCAGAGTTGGATGTTCTGTGCTTTTAGATGGTCTAAAAATATTATTTATCCCAGCTAAAGCTTTATGTGAAATATATAAATTCTTGGCGTTGCCATTTCTGCCTTCCCTTGGTATACAATAAAGCTGTTATTTTCATCAGCCAGATCTCTCTTTGTGTATATACTGTATATATCCATGTGTCCATATTTATGAGACAGGTTCTGCTAAAAGACTTTGAGCCACTGTGAATGGCTCAAAGTCACCCTATGTTGGGGGCAGGGGGACCTCTGCTTCCAGACAGCATTGTATCCACCTCACCAAGCTAATGTAATAGTATTTGTGTGCTGTATACGTGAGCTCAGGCAACAGAGCATCAAAGCCGCCCTAAAAGTAATGGCTTGAAAAACAGGCCTTGTTCACAAGATGCTATTCAGGTTCCTTTACAGGATTGATTGGAAACCTGTGGGAAGAACCGGCTTTTCTAATACCCCACCTCCCACCCACTTTCATGATTGCAAAAGCCTTTCATTATACACCTTCTCTGTATGTTTTACTGTCCTAGGTTCAAATTGCATTTGAAAATGCACCCCACCTTTTTGTTTACTCCATTATCTTTTCCTCATTATTAATAATCTCATAATTTAAGGAGTATCCCATACATACAACCCATCACGCAGCATGGTAAAGGCACTTACAGTCTGGCTTGTAAAGCCTAAATATTTACAAATATAGCAAACTAGCCGATAACTCAGCATTGCCCAAGTATTTATTTATAGGGGGAAAATGTCCAGACCAAATATAATTTCTAATGTTGGATTTTCCCCCTTACCAGAGGCAACCTCCTTGTGTAGTACTGTGAAGCCATTATGATGGCAACTCCACTGCGCTGTACAGAATAAGCCAGTACAGCAGTATGGCACAACAGGCTGTATCTTAACAGAATACACACACACACGTTTCTTACCCCTACAGTATTTTTCTCCAGAGAGTAAGACATCTGTGTATCAAGTTTGGTTGAAATTGCTTGAGGTGTTCCAGAGCTATGCTGGAACACACACACACACACACACACACACACACACACACACTTTTATTGATTATAGATATATAAGTGTATAGAAAGGGGGAAAGTCACAAATCAATAATTTTTATTATTATTTCCTTTTTTATTCCCTCTCCTCCTTTTGAGATATTTTAACTTCTATTTGCTTCAGTTATATTTTATTTCCTTGTATCAACATATTAACATATACATAACATATAGCAATGTAATAGACATCTTAATATTCAATAGTTAGTTCAAGACTGAAATTATTACGTAATCAATAATTTGATAGGAATTGCAATGGTTCTTTTTATGTTATACTCAACTTTGGATGAAAAGTTAAATAATCTTATGCTTATAATATTGACATCCCAAATTGCAATTAATATTGATAGATTTATTTTACTTTTCTCTTTTTATTTTTAATACTTTCAGCTAAATAATGGAATGGTAATAATTTTAATCGTAAACATTGCTACACTGAAATCTGCATTGAAATCATACACTGTATCAACCTGTGTAACATTAACTTAAAGAGGAAAAAAGAAAAGAAAAATCACAAATTGATAACAATTTTTGGAGATGCAAAGCAATCCCTGCCCCCCCCCCACATTAATATATGAGCCCTGATACCTCAGACTATGCACTTCCATACTATGCCTTCTACTTCTGACACTGAATGGGTTGATACAATT
This sequence comes from Rhabdophis nuchalis, assembly GCA_039707465.1. Lineage (NCBI taxonomy): Eukaryota > Metazoa > Chordata > Lepidosauria > Squamata > Natricidae > Rhabdophis > Rhabdophis nuchalis. Next base: position 17,649,610 of record CM077654.1, on the reverse strand, counting down.
AAGCCACAGTTTCCAAGATTTTATGTTATGGAAGAAACCACAATTGATCTTGTTAGTCATAATTCAGGAAACACAAAGACAAGGTGCATACAACCCATTGAACTAAAAATCAAATAAGACACATTATAATCTAGCACACAGTATGAATTCAGCCTGTGAGAGGGACTTCTTCAAGGAAAAACAACCTATGTCTTTCTTATGTTCAGTGCAACAACCTTATTCTCTATGCCACATAGAGAATGTTGATTGCAGAATTCTGAAAATTGAACTCCACACATCTTAAAGTTGCCAAGTTTGGAGGAACCCTGCTCTACACTTTCTCGCTCATTCCCTACACATCACACCGATCAGTTCAAATGCAGTAAGCTAACCACAACAGAAAGGCCTTGTGTTTTCTAACACAGAGTGATCCGTCATATGTGAATTTTTGGATGTGTTTCAGAACTACTACAGGACTTTAGATATAGTTTGGCTCAATTTTCTTTCATCCTCAAGCTTGAACAAATTGGGTTATTTCAGTTAGGAAAGTTGACTAGCTAACACATATTTTTCTGTTTTTTATTCAGGAATTATTGGCTATTCCACCAAATTAATAGCTCTCTTCATTAGCCCTTCCACTCATTCCTATCATGACAAGAATGAATAGAATCCACCCATTGCTTCTTGTCCTACCTACCCTCAGGTGCTTTGGAGAATAGTTCGACTTCCGCTTCTTTCTGGCAGCCCCTGAGATATTGGAAGACTGCTATCATGTCTCCCCTGGTCCTTCTTTTCATTAAACTAGACATACCCAGTTCCTGCAACTGTTTTTTATATCTTTTAGCCTCCAGTCCCCTAATCATCTTTGTTGCATGGAAGAATATTTTTAATATTTTAATATTTAATATAATGCAATGGGATAATGTTTTAATATTTGGGCTTCTTTTGCTAATCTATTTAATAACACTATTAAGTGGACAGTTGGTTTGATTAATTCCCTGGGAACTAGTGTGACATGGGGTTGAAAATTCTGCAACCTGTGCTTACATGTCCACATATAATTCTAAATGTTGTAAGATTTACAGCATGCAAGGACGCTCCCAGAAATATACTGATGCTAAGTCAGAATTTTGAAAAGATAAGTGCTATCTCACAGAGGTGAACCAACAATGGAGAACCCATGTGCTATCTAGAGAGCAGGTGTGTGATAGCCAAATGAATGTTGTGGTTATCAGCATCTTGGATTAGGCCAAGTAGGTTTAATTTCAGGTTTAATTCCCAGAGAATTTGAGGCACTGAATGACATCCTCACAGATTTCCAGTTGGGATCATAGGAACAGAGTAACCTCCATGAGTTTTATCTTGATGCATTATCATAAGAAGTCTTCTTGAAGATGTTTTCCCAGCTTTTAATTAATTAATTTGTTTGTTCATAAAATTTATAGGCTACCCATCTTACTTCAAGGTAGCTCTGGGTGACTTACAATTATACAAAAATAAAACTACATAAATTAAAAATATAAATCCAAAATACTACAGCCCGATTAAAAAATACAGAAGGGGGAAATAGGATGGGGAGAGATGGGAACTGTTGTTAATCAATCAACCATCTCTACTGTGATACTTCCACTAATGCAGTATTCATGTTGCTAATTTTGTTTTTCTCAAAGGTGTTTTTTTCTAATTATTTTTAAAAGCAACTGGACTGAGTTTTTTGAGGAAGAAGACATTTCACTTCCTATGCAGGAAGTTTCATCAGTTGTAATGGATGGTGGGAGATGGATAGTGGGGAAGATGGTACTGACAGTTGAGAATAGATAATGGGGGGAGGGATGGAAGAATAGCCTCTGACAGGATGGGGGTGGTAGTTAATGAAAGGATTGTGTTCCTTTGCAGAAATTTCTACATCTGCTTTGTTACAATGTAAATTTAGAAACATTTAAATGCTCAATCATAGCCCTGACTTTTATTTTGTTTAGAATACTATGTCTTTATTAATTTTATTCTGATTTTGTTTTATTGCATTTAAAGCTATATGACATTGTTATGACCCACAGCTACAATACTAAAAATTATTTACTTACAAGCAAACATCCATTGGATACAGCATCCTGAATTTCATTGTCATGGTCCTTTCTCCAAGGATTATTCTCACTCTACATTGACCACAATATCTGAGGGAGGAAAAAAAATATCTTTAATACATTTATAGAAATTCCCACATCTGGGGCTTTGATAAATTTTGAGAGCATTTTCCATGTGCTGTCACCTTATGGTTGTCATGAGAGAAGGGCAAACACATTCCCAAAAATTGTTGACACAAGGACATGGTCAACTACAAGCACCCATTTACTGGATGACACTGGTCTTATCCCCTTTGGCCCTTCAGGAATCTCTGCCATATATAGTTTGGTTCCTGGGCAAGTAGTAATATTTCCAAACAAAAGCCTGCAGAACCCACCAGTTTTGTTTTCTCAGAATGCCTGCGGAGTCAGTAGAAGAAAAAAGAGATGACACTAGGAAAAGATACTTCACTTTGTAGCATTTAGGAATCCCATTTAATGTCTCCTTTCATTTGAAAAAAAATATAAATCGCAATATAAATTGGAACAAGAAGTCAGGTGTTCTGACCTAGGCTTCCCCAAAAAGCACGAAGCAGATTCCTGGTTCTGACAAAACCCCTTTTATTAAATGAATATGAATTCCTCTCATTCACATTCAGCAAAGGCCTGGTAAACAGTCTTTCAAAGGTGAAGTTATGACCACAGACCTTATCTAGCTTGGAAAGCTACCATGGAAATATTTTCCAAATGCAGTGCAGTGCAAGGAAAGACTTGGCACAGAGTCTCTGAGATTCACAGACAGATCTTCACACTCCTGAAATGAATGAACAAACAAATTGTTTCCTGCAAAAGCCTACTCCCCTTTCACTCCTCTTTTATTTCCTATGTGAGGGGCCAATCATCGTTCACCTGTGGCTTTACTCCCAAGTCGACCCTTATTTCTTAACTGTTCTTTCCTTCTGGCAGCTCTGTGCATGCGCATATTGGGAACAGGCTCCAGCTGTTCTTCTGCCTCACTGCTGTCTAGCTCTGAAGGCAGCTGAGAACTGCCAGACGGCCTTGGCCCCACCTGTGCCTCCAACGCAGAGCCCTTGTCTGAGCCTTCCCAAGCCTCCAGGATTGGTCCATGTTCCTCCCCGACCTCCTCACTGTCTGACTCTGCTGCCACCTCTGCTGGCCACTGATGGGCCAAAATATCAGGCAAACTTTTAGTGAGGTAACCAAGGCCAGCCTGGTGGGAATTTTTTCAGGTGTATTACTTTCCCTTCTGAGTTTTGGGATGTTTCTCTGAAGGATTTTTGTAGCCTGGTTTTCCATGTTGTGTTCTTTCAAGTCTCTGCATTCCTGGCCTAGAAATCTCAAGGTAGTAATGAAATCCTGGTATGCTCAACCAAGGCCATCCAGTGGTATTCAGATACAGGTAACACTGCCACTGAGATCTATCATTCAACATATATGAAAGCATAAGATTAAGAAAAACCAAGTTGCTAAACTCAGTCCCTTCTTTGTTGAAATGATGAGAAGGGAGTATGTTTTGGAGGAGACAAGTGTTCTTTGGAATATTTCATTCACAAGATGCATGCTGCCCGGGTTGGGAAACGGAGACCTATACAGACTGCCTGTAGAGATTCTTTTCTTCTAACCTGGTTTCTTGTACCAAATAAACTAAAAACAAAGGAACTTTTTTGAAAAGCATGAGAACGGATCATCCATCCCTGGTGAACTGCCAGGGAAACCCACACTGAAAGGATATCAACTTCTCTGCAACACTTAAGCCTACACAAATTGTTATTGTGCTATATGTGTGAAATGGTGATTGCAATAGACATGTTGAAAAATTTTCTGACTCATCCACTTTCCATATTCTATTTCTTGTCTCTTCCTTTGATCTCTGCCAATGGATTTGCCTGGAACATTCTTTTGAACTTGTCCACCAAGAAAGAATAATTCTGTGTTCAGTCTCTTTGTGGAATTCTTCCACTGATCAACTTGTCTCATTCAACTTGCACCAAGCATAATTCCTCCATGTTCAGCCTTACTCCTTCTATCTCCTTCAATCTTTAGTCTGTGATATAGTGATCCTCTTTAAACAACTATGTCTTCTTCATTGTTCTGTTGACACTGTTTGATTTGCATACTCTTCAGTAGTCAACCCTTGGTATCTATGTCAATCTTTCAATATACTATCTGCCTCATGTTTCCTGTTTTAGCTGTTTCTGCTTACTGTCTTGATCCATGTTCTTGTCCTTGTCTCTGTACAGAACAGCATGAAAAAGTTGGCCTACTTTGACCAGTATAAAACCATGCATTTCTCCTCATGTTAACTCTTTGCTTCACATCCGTTCAATATATTTTCTCTGCTTTTGACTGGTTTGCCTTACAATCTCTTTCTTCACTGCTGAAAATAACACCATCTCAGAGGTGGGTTTCACATAATTTTAACACTGGTTCACTGCACACCAAAACAGTAAGAAAGCGCCTTCCGCGCATGCATGCGGCCTTCAGCTTAGAAAATGTGGGTAAAACATTGCCCTCCCGCCGGTCGCCACTACTGAACCTGCTGAATACCACCACTGCACCATCTGCTGAGCTATCAATTTCTCTTCTCTCAACCTGGAAGTGGGTGTGAATGGAATAGTTTAACTAATTTTCCTGATTCTTTTAAAAATAGCTTCCATGGAAGTTTTCTGCCTCTCTGAGCTCTTATCTAGTGGCTGCTCAGGTGTTTGCTGGCAAGATAAGGCACACTCCTTACTAATTACACTTTTCTAATCATTTCTAATCATTATTTACAATATGTTTCCAAAGAGCTTGGGGCAGGGATGCACATGATTATCACCCAGCCCTCTTCATCTTCATAGCAATTTTGCCAAATAGATTTGATGCCTTTCTTGATAAGTCTTAATAAAAAAGGAAAATGTTAAATTTCGTTCATAACATACTTGCAAGAAAAAGTATGTGAAACTATGAAAGGCTTTGTGGCCTTTCTATATGATAGGAATACATACCCTTTGTAACATAGTTCCTTTAAAAATACTGCAAATACCCCTTAATTTTCAACACACTGTAGAATTAAGCCCTTAGTGAAGGGGGGGGGGCATCAAGTGCAGAAACTAGCTTATATTTCCACAAAAAAATAAACAACTGGGGAATGATATAGTGAAGGGTACAAGGGTACAATTTATGCAGAGGTTGGCAACTTTTTAACATGTGCAGACTTCAACTCCCAGAATCCCCAATTCTGGGTAAAATATCATTATATAAAAACACACACCTGGAAATCTAACCCTAACCCTAACCCTAACCCTAACCCTAACCCTCCCCGCTGCAGGGGAAAGATACTATAAAATCTCCATTCCCTCCCCACTCCAGGAAAAGGATACTGCAAAATCCACATTCCCTCCCGATCAGCTGGGACTCAAAAATGTCCGTTCAGCCAGGGGTCTCCAACCTTGGCAACTGTAAGCCCTGGAGGACTTCAACTCCCAGAATTCCCCAGCCAGCTTTAGTAGCCTAATCTGTCACCTCTTCACATATGAAAACCAGCACCATCTGCCTTCCCCAAATTTTGGTATATTGGAACTTGTGAAGACCAGGCTGGCTGGATATTCTCCCCCCTCCCCACCAGAAAAGTTTTTATTTTTTGTTCTCCTACATAGCATTTTAAGTATACATTCACATAATTGTCATTCTTTACATTTATCATTCTTATACACTTATTATTTCATTTAATAGGTTATAATATAGTTTGGGTTGTTTTATTTACCATCCCTTCCTCCTGTTTTAATACCATCTTATTTTCCCTTTCTTTTCTCCCTCCCTTCTCTACTTTCTTCCTACTTCCTACCCTCTCTTTCTCTTGCTCTCCCTTCCATCGCTCCTCTCCGCTGTCTTCTTTCCCCCATCTTCCTTTCATTCTCTCCTCCTCTCTCTCTCTTCTATTATTGTAGGTGTCTCTTTCAGATCTCAGTTTATGTTTCCTTAGGATGGCATTTCCTCAAAGCCAACTATAATTTGATATCATTTTTTGTTCCCTTACCTTCGCTAATCTATCCTAACTATATCCACCACCACCCTTTTACTGGAACTTGTGAAGACCAAGCTGGCTGGATATTCTGAGCGCTCTACTCACTTGAAGAGTGACAGATTAGGCTAGCCCAGGGGTCTCCAAACCTTGGCAATTTTAAGACTTTTGGACTTCAACTCCCAGAATTCCTCAGCCAGTTGAAGTCCACAAGTCTTAAAATTGCCAAGGTTGGAGACCCCTGGGCTAAATTATCCCTCTTACCCTTTCCCCCCAATATTGTTTGCTTGGGGAAGAGAATATGGATTTCCATCTAAGTCTTCTAACTAACCCAATGAAGCTGGTTTGGTATAGAACTTAAGGCATCAGGATAGAAAGCAGGAGACTGTAAGTTCTATTCCCACTTTGGGCCTGTTCACCAAAAGATGTTGCAAATTATCTCTTTGTTTAAGCACAAAAAGGAGAAAAAGAAACTTTATAATAAACATCTGCATGGTGGTTTCAATGAAATGACAGGAATAGAAGCATGCCACTCCTTTTTAAGGGTGGGCGATGATATTTCTACACGTCCTTTCCAAGCTAAAGGACTGTACTCCTTTACTCAAACTGGTTTCGTTCTGACCTCCCAAAAACCTCTATAGTTTTTTTGAGCAACAATTTCAAACTGATGTTTACCCCTGCTGCCTTCAGGGAATCTTCTTTATCTTCCAGCCAAAATTCTTCTGGTAATTTTCTTGAGGGGTGACAGATTAGGCTACCCAGGGGTCTCCAAACCTTGGCCATTTTAAGCCTTTTGGACTCCAACTCCCAGAATTCCTCGGCCAGCAAAGCTGGCTGAGGAATTCTGGAAGTTGAAGTCCAAAAGGCTTAAAATGGCCAAAGTTGGAGACCCCTGCTTTAAAGTCACCCCCCCCCTTCAAGAACCACAAATAAGGCACAGGACGCGGGTGCGTATGTGTGTGTAAATGACCAAAATTCAAATGAACCATCCCCACCCCCACCCGTCACATACACACACCCGGGAAACGGCTGCAACTCAAACCAGCCGTCCTCCCGCGCGCCACTCAACGATTCCCCTCACGGCCAACCGGCGCGCTTCGGAATCGACTCCTCAGAATCTCGGCCCCGCCCCCCACAGGCCCCGGCCCGTCATTACCGCTCCCCCCCCCCCCCCGCAATGCGCGCGTGGTATTGCGCGAGAATGACGCAAGCCGGCAGCCGGGCCGGCGTGACATATACGGAAGGGCGAACCCCACCGCCCGTGGCCAGAAGAGTCGTGGCGGGACCGCCGAGGCGCAGGCAGGCGCGAGCTGGAGCCCGGCAGGTGAGGGGAAGGGCTGGTAGGGACCACGCAAGCGTGCGCGGGAGGGGACGGGGAAGCTCCGACCCGATGCTGGTGCTGCTCCTGCTGCTGCTTTTGGCCGCTTGCTGAAGCCGCCTTCCCCGCGTTTTTTCTCGGATGGAATGGAGCGGGTGGGGCGGCGAGGAGCGGGGTCCGCTTGGGTGCGCTTCGGTTTCTAAGGTTCCACCGCGGTGCTTCCGAACGCGACCCCAATGGCGCGCATAGGCGCATCCTCACGTACACGTGCAAAAAACGTGTAGATTGCATTCCCGGGTGTGTGTAGGGGGGGGGATTAATGCTGTGATATTCAGGACTGGCGTGGGGCGGCGGTGTGTCCTATATCTGACTGGACTAGGGTGAAGTTGCCTAACAAACGCGAGCCACGGAAAGGTTCAACAAGAATAGAATAGGGAATAAAATAGGGAATAAAATAAGGCTGGGGTCTTCAAACTTGACAGCTTTAAGACTTGTGGACTTCAACTCCCAGAATCTGGCTGGGGAATTCTGGGAGTTGAAGACCACAAGTCTGAAAGCTGCCAAGTTTGCAGACTCCTGAAAATAAGGAATAGAAACAAATAGAAATAGGATAAAAGAGTTGGAAGGGACCTTGGAGGTCTTCTAGTCCAACCACCTGCCCAGGCAGGAAACCCTACACTTCAAGGTTAAATTTCATTGTAATTTTTACAATGACAATAAAGATTATTATTATTATTAAATGCTAACTAAGCTTAGGCTGCTGTGCGTGCCTATCCCATTCATTAATAATGAAATCGGTCCGCAGAAGACCTTCACTTCACGTAGTGTCTCAACCAACTCAACAGGATTTATCATGAAAGGATAGTATTTCTCCATCCTAATAAATCCAGGCAGGCCAAATGAGTGTCAAAAAAAAAGAACCAGTGGAACAATCTGATTTAAATTGAAGTGTGTACAAAGGAGCAAGATTGCGTTCTATGGGACAGGTGACACTGCACGATGTTGTACGTTTTATTTAAATTGGCTTCTTTGTAAACAGTAAAAGCCTATGCATAGACTTTTACTGCTGCACTTGTAAAACAAGTAGAACTGAAAAAAGTGTTCATGTGACAAAAAAGTGGCCTGTATTTTACAAATACACTCCGACACTGGACGTTTTTAAGGAGATGTTGGATATCCATTTGTCTGAAGTGGTATAGGGTTTCCTCCCTAAGCAGCGGGTTGGACTAGAAGACCTCCAAGGTTCCCGTCCAACTGTGTTATTCTATTACTTCTAAAAACAAACCCTTAATTCATTTCATTTCTTTATAAATATTATTTGCAAATATTAATCCTTAATCTGTTTATTATAATAATTTTACTACAAGATGAAAAATATCAATGATGCAGTTACATTTAGTCTTTGGGAATACTGTTGCCCCTCACAGCAATGGAAGCTAACTTCAACCATTAGCTCGGAGACTGAAGTAGCACCTGGTCATCCTTTCTCTGGGCTTTGAAATAAGCACAGTTGGGCTTGGCTCATATTTGAAGGGGGTAACTATAGAAAATTACCAGAAGAATTTTGGCTGGAAGATAAAGAAGATTCCCTGAAGACAGCAGGGGTAAACATCAGTTTGAAATTGTTGCTCAAAAAAACTATAGAGGTTTTTGGGAGGTCAGAACGAAACCAGTTTGAGTAAAGGAGTACAGTCCTTTAGCTTGGAAAGGACGTGTAGAAATATCATCGCCCACCCTTAAAAAGGAGTGGCATGCTTCTATTCCTGTCATTTCATTGAAACCACCATGCAGATGTTTATTATAAAGTTTCTTTTTCTCCTTTTTGTGCTTAAACAAAGAGATAATTTGCAACATCTTTTGGTGAACAGGCCCAAAGTGGGAATAGAACTTACAGTCTCCTGCTTTCTATCCTGATGCCTTAACTTCTATACCAAACCAGCTTCATTAGGTTAGTTAGAAGACTTAGATGGAAATCCATATTCTCTTCCCCAAGCAAACAATATTGGGGGGAAAGGGTAAGAGGGATAATTTAGCCCAGGGGTCTCCAACCTTGGCAATTTTAAGACTTGTGGACTTCAACTGGCTGAGGAATTCTGGGAGTTGAAGTCCAAAAGTCTTAAAATGGCCAAGGTTTGGAGACCCCTGGGCTAGCCTAATCTGTCACTCTTCAAGTGAGTAGAGCGCTCAGAATATCCAGCCAGCCTGGTCTTCACAAGTTCCAGTATACAAAAATTTGGGGAAGGCAGATGATGCTGGCTTTCATATGTGAAGAGTTGGTATACTTATGAATTCAGAGATTCTTCTCTGTCTTAGGATTCCTGCCCATTGGCATTTGTTCTCTTCATTTCAAAGACGTGTTCTTGAGAGGAAGCGCCATGTCGTGGATAAGAGAAGGTGAATTGTCCCTATTGGAGAGATTCTGTGCTAGCGTAATAAAGGTATGTATTAAGTCAAGATTATATTCAGTTACTGAAATGTAATGTTGACCTAGAAATATTAGATCAGACGGGGGGAGGGGGGGAGACGACAGCCTTCTTCAGATGAAGCTTTTCTTGATGCTTTGCCCTCAACATCACTTAATCCAGCCTTGTTCTTAGCTTGGTGGGGGGGGGGGGGATGTCAGATGATGGGTATCCTTGTCCAAAACTTTGGAAGAGATCACAGTTGAGAATTGTATTTCTAGATATTAAATTGCACTAATTAAGAATTGCCTTCCTCTTCATGTAGATTTTATTTGTTTACGTAACTTTGAATAAAAGATCCAAAGGCAAATTTCTGTGTGGATAAAAAGATATCTGCTTGTATATAGTGAGCAAAATAATACTAAAGCTTGTATCTCCTATACAACCACCAATAATTGATTTGGGGGGGATAATTGCACAAAGCTGCCACTCACTGAATTTAGTAGAGGAATTGTTCATGTCTGCTGTCCCTACTGTATTTTGCTAGTAATTGGCCAAGTTATGTTCTCAGAATTTGATATTTTGTCCATCCTTGAAGTCTGTATTGCTTCTTCATGCTGCCATCTTTATATTCTGTATCTGTTCTGGGAATCATTGGTTTTTACTGTCTGTCATAGTATTTTATGGAAGACACGGTGAGATTTACATTTTAAAATAAAACATGCATCTCATATGCATAGGTTAGTAAAATTCCAGGATGATTCTGCAGTCCTGCAGATATGTAGCTTCTATACCATATTTCCTTTCTCTGATCTTCCCATCTCAGGATGATTCTAAAAGATTTTTATAGAAGTAGAAGTAGAGAAGGATTGTGGTGGACGTGTCCCAAAACTAAAAAATACTGGTCAAAAATACATATCTGAAAAAAAATGCAAACATTGAACTGAGACCAGAGACATTTTTTGTTGGGCATTTTACCAGAAAAATATGACATATTTGATTTTACATGTACTGACTGTGGCTAGGATTGTATTTGGGCAACAGTGGAAGAGTGAGGAGATCCTGTCAGACGAGAGGGTGATTCAGAAAATAATGGAATTTGCAGAAATGGACATTTATTGTCAAGGACAGAGAAGAAACTGAATATTTTCTGACGGATGTATTTTATCAAAGGCTAGAGAATAGAAACAAAAGTTAGGAAGGAGGAGATATAAGAAGAGAAAATGTTACTCTGGAGAGAAGTTTATGATGATATGATGTATTATTGTAATTATCTTGATCTAGTTATATTATCAATGTTATTGTAATGAATATAACAACAAATAGGTGGACTATAAACTTTCAAATAATTGTACCCAATTCACACATTGTTTGATGAAGATGAAAAGTATTATAAATAAAACATAAAAAAGGAAGTAGAGAAGGATTGTGCTTTTTCCCTTCATCTCTCTGCCCCTTTTCATGCTTTTTCTCCCGTCAAAGTAGTTCAGGAGTATAGAACTGCAGCTCCATCAGCAGGATAATGGTAGTTGTAGACCGATTGGTCAGGAGTGGACAATTATTTATTCCTGGGGTACCCCTTAAGGAGGTCAGAGCACAGAGTTCATGTTTCAAATGCAGGGGCATCTCAAAACAATTCTGGTCCCATTTTCCTGAGTGCACATCTCTTGCTCTTGCTTCAATTCCAGGCAGGGCCAATGCCCAAGCACATTGCATTCATCATGGACGGCAATCGTCGTTATGCTCAGAAGCATCAAGTGAAGAAGCTGGAAGGGCATTCACAGGGTTTTGCAAAACTAACACAGGTAGGAGGAATCTTTCCTGAGCATCACATCAAGAATGCAAAGATGGTTATCCCTAAGAGATTACTATGGTGTGCCAAAGCATGATTCCTCCCTGTTAGAAAAGCAGTAGGAAACCTGTAGCTCCTACTTGGACTAATTTCAAAAACCCTTTGAAAATGATCAGATTGGAACTGTGCTAAGAATCTGTTCCTTGATCGGTTCACTGAATGGAGAGAAGGAAATTACTGCTATCTCTGAGAGAGCGAGAAAAAGATATCTTTTTCCCCTCTTTGGATATTTCTAGATTGGATGTTCATAACTTGGGAGGGAGAAACCAACAATGTGCTGTATAAATGTACCAGGATACCAATTACGTCTGATTTGCAGTTCATCAACTCCAGTCAGTTAATTGAGCAGGATGCAAAAACGCAAACAGAGGAAGCCTTGTGCAACCTGCCAAAATCCCATTTTTGTGATATTAGAGTCTTTGGAAAGTTAGTGGGCTACAAAAAAAGGAAGTTTTTGATTCTGTTGTTTTTAAGCAAGTTGATTACTTTGCAATTTTTAAGGTAATAATTTCACTCCTTAAATTTCTCTAAATTCTCCTCACAAAATGGGCTTGGTCCTACCAGTAATTAGTTTTGGAATGTGGTCCTTGGTATTCAATGTAAAACCTGATCCAGCCTTGAACCAGTAAGAATTGTACGCCCTTCATTTAAGAGAAGGGAAAACTTGTTGCTAAACAGCAGTAAAGGTTACTTGCTTTCTTGCATCAGCTGTCTAACATTCCCAAAAAGTAGTGTACAATTGTAAAGCCTCAGTTGAATGGATCAACAGCAGGGAGGAATGCCTGTTAATCCCAAACATAGGCCAAAACACAAATTATTCAAGGCAACTTAATTAAATTACACAAATCCCTGCCAGAGTTGCATGTTGCATCATTTGATGTGATGCAAATGACATATCTGTAAATCTCTTGAGTGATATTAAATTAAATTGCCACCTTCAAATTCAGATGGAATGGACTTGCCCAATAGTTGGAGGGCGATATCTAGCCAGAAGTGTAATCTATTGCATCCACTAAATCGGGAGGTTAAACCAAGGTCTCATTCTATTCTGCCTTAACTTGTCTTCCTCTCTAGACATTACAATGGTGCTTGAGTCTGGGTATCCGGGAAGTCACAGTTTATGCCTTTAGCATTGAGAATTTCAAGCGATCCCAAGAAGAAGTTGAGGGCTTGATGCAATTGGCTAGGCAAAAATTCATCCGTCTTCTTGAAGAACAGTAAGATTGGGTTTTTTTCCTATTGCATGATTTTGCCATGATTAAGTCAATCACTGCAGTCATTAATCATGTGGTCATGATTTACAGCCATCCTTGCCTTCTCCCATTGACTGCTCATGAGAAGCAGGCTGGAAAGGTTGCAGATTACGATCACATGACCACAGGATGCTACAATAGTCATAACTTCAAGGACAGGTCATAACTCACTTTTTCAGTACCATCAGAACTTCAAGCTGTTGTTAAACAAATTGTCATAAGTCAAGAACTACCTTTATGATTGTATATATTTCTCTTAAATTGTTTAAAATGTGCAAGCCCCCTTCACATTCAGTCAAGATGATTTTACTCGCTGAGTTCATTCATCATGCTAAACATGGTTGGTTGAAGAGCCTATAATAGCTGGGTTCACACAGCATTTTAAGCCAAAACCATAGGAACTATATTGTGGCTTTCTGCAGTGCATAAATAAGTCAGTGATAAGTCAATGTATATCAATACATATTTTTTTTTCACATACAATTACTGATATTCCTGGCCAATTAGATACTTGGTTATTTAATTTTGGGGAGGGAGGGAGATGCATCTGAGAAGAATGTGAGAGCAATTTTATTGCTAAGGTCATATATTGCTTATCCATTCACCTTTGGAATCATGAAGATCAGTTAAGTAAATTAATGCCATCATGTGCAGTAGTAGGTGACTTTTTAATCCACTACAATAATGCATGTTTGCTAATTTCAATGCCATTTGAAATAGAATAATAATTTACCAGGTAGTATATTAAAAGCCTGGAGAACCTGATAGGAAAATTTCAAACCTCCTGCTGTCTTACTATATTGCATGTAGCTGCATTTCTTCTCTTGGTCATGAGGAAATCTGTTTGATGTATGTTTCTCTCCCCATATCACACAACTCTTTTTTCAAGCTCAGCTTATTTCTGAATAACCAAGTCTTAGTTATGTGATTTTATAGATATTGCTTAGTCTTGGCTTCCCCTTTTTTTTTTTTAAGAATTCAGTTTTTCTCTTCTCCATTCCTTAGAGAGAACTTGGAGAAACATGGTGTGTGTATTCGAATTCTTGGCGATTTGTCCCTTCTGCCACGGGATATCCAGGAACTGATTGCTAAGGTTGTGCTGGCAACTAAGCATTATAACACGTGAGTTTGTTTCCAGTCTCTTGAACTTTTTCTCCTACTACAAAAATATTTAGGTCAGTGATGGCAAACTTTGCGCTTTGCGCCCACTTGTCGAGCCTGCAACCCTGAAGAGGAGCTGCCCAGGGGGAGGCGCACGCTGGGAAATGAACTTCCGGTTTCTGATGCACGCCAAGTCTTCCGTTACTGGCCTGCATGCATATATGACAATCAGCTGGTCAGCACGCATGCTCACGCTGGAAAATGCACAACATGCCTGCCAGAAACCCAGAAGAGGAATGGGTGATGCTGCGCGTGCCAGGCAACATGGCTCTGCATATCACTTTGGGCACACATGCCATAGATTTGCCATCATGGGTATAGGTGATTTTTTTCAGATCAAGGACCATGCTACACCAGGCCAGAATTTTAGCTTGGATGCCATTTCCCATATACAGAGAACTACTTGGTACATATTGTCCTTTTTTGCCCTCCCATTCTCTATACAGTATCTCCAATTGTCTCTCTGTTGCCTTTCTTTTCAAAAGCATGTTCCAGCAGATTGGGGTTTTTAAGAAAGCTCAGTATGATTAGCCCAATGGGTAGCCTTAGTTCAGGTCCTCTCAACTATAGTTACCCACCACCAAGTAGGACTTTAGAGCACCACATATTTTTTTTTGTTACTTCCCTACAGCTAGTATATAGAGGAATGTTGCTTTTGTGCACAGAATAATTCTTTAGCTGTCTGAACTACTGTAACACCTCACCATAACACCTTGCATATTTAGTGTATGCTGTCCAGCGTCATGTTTTGTGACATGGTAGCTATGTAAATATGATTAATAAACAAAATGTTAAGAGTACTGGGTCTTGATTACAGGCTAGATTTGCTTGTTCGGTAACCATAATATGATTCATTTAGTTTTCAAATAGAATGCTGGGGAAAACATACTCATGCTTGTAAATTTGGAATACAGTATGAGTTAACATATTAAATGAACCCAATGAAGTGTGGATTTGTTCAATTATCCTGGTAAGCATATGGTCTAGTGCAGTTGTAGTTTATTAATTGAGACTAAGTTTGACTAATTTACAGCCAGGGGTGAAAGGCTACCAGTTTGGTCCAGTTCACCCAAACTGGTAAAGGAAAGTGCTACTGGTTCAGGCGAAACCGGTATTTCCAATGATCAGCTGTGACGCATTATTTATATTAACTAGAAAGCTGGATTTCCTGCTTTCTAGCTAATCTAAATTGTGTAGCACAGCGAATTCCTCCCTTCCCTCGCTGTTCACTTTACAGGCACGCTTGGTAGCAGGCTCTGCCCACCCACCCAAATGTCATCACATCTGTTTTTTTTTTTTATTGAAAAAGTTTTATTCACACAGATTTCCCCCCTTTTTACCCCCCCCCGACATATAATATAAATCACATACAAATACTATACCCCCCCTCACCCCATCTTAAAATGAGTTTCTCATTCAGATATTATACCCCCTCGCCTCCCAGCAGACACAATATAAGTTTCTCTTAGTATATCAATATCCCATTAACACCATCTTCTAAGTTAATTAAAGATATAAAAAACATAATATAAATTTCTCTTTAAAAAAAAAAACCCTATCCCATTATTTCCCTCTCTAAATTAATCATACATATATATTACCCCACCCTCCACCCTAACCCTCCCCCACCTCCCATTCAAACCCACCCCCCTGACTTCCGCTATACACCACTCTAATAATTCCCAGCATCCCAAATATTATTTACTCTATTCACCTATCAATCTAAGCATTCTTACCTAAAAGCTACATAGTACTTCCTAATCTGATATTTATTCTGTATATAATCAATCCATTAGAAACCTTATAACAAACTCAACATAAACACCCACACCTTTACCCTTATAGTTAAACATTAAAATACATAGAAAATAATTCTTAAGATCTAAATACCGTGTCATATAACCTAACATAAAACTTAAACCATATATCCCTATCACAGGAAGGATACAGTAAATTGCAAGAAAATTTCTACTTCATTACATAGATGATGATAATTTCTTGGAATGTAGATACCATCTATAAAATATAATATAAACTTCTTCCAACAGATATTCCAAACCAAAAACGCAATATCGTAACAACCAGATCGACTGCAAATGCTCTGGTGCTATATCCCTTTTGCCTTATAGCTATGCCATTTAAGAGATTCAAATCCAAAATTATATTCAACAAGACTTCTAGGATTAAAATATATAACATTAGAGACATCTGTTTTTGACACTCAGCATATGCGCGGAAGTTCCGGTGCATATATGGGGGTGATGCGTGTGAGCACACCGCTCTCCCATTGCTTCCAAACCAGTAGCAAAGGTAAATTGATTTCACCCCTACTTACAGCCATGACTATAAAGTTTAATGTAGTGTGTGAACTCTGTCACAGAGGACTCAATAGCCCCTTTCTGGCAGGCAAAGTAAGGTCCATGGGATTAGGTTGGTTCCTTCTATACAGTGCCATCCTTTCTACTGGGTACCTTCTTCGTTACCTTCTTAATTCCTTGTTCTGCTTCCTGTACACAATGAATAATTTGTCTTTCTTTTTCATATTCAAAGGTGTTTCTTGAACATTGGCTTTGCATACACATCAAGACAAGAGATCAGTAATGCAGTGAAAGAGTTGGCTTGGGGCGTTGAAGAAGGACTGCTTCAACCCAGGTAATGTGGCATAGAACATACCACTTGCGTGGCTCTTGGGTTAGTTGTGAAGCTATCTGCATTTTTCTTGAAGCTATTTTCAAAATATTTAGTGGGCTAAAAAGAACTACTCCGTAAATATTTAAAGCACTGAGAAAACTTTGAAAATGATAGATATGCAAAGTGCTTGGAAAAATCAGTGAAGCAGATATTGACAACTTGCCACAGCCAACTCACCACAGGACGATATGCCACTGGAAAGAAGAATTGAAGGTCACCCAAACCTCGAGGAGTTCTGACTTGAGAAGTTGCAAACCAAAAGAAAGACAAGGCCCATTGCATTTCACTCCTCCCTCTCTTGAGTTGCCCCACATTGAATTGTTCCATGGTGAGTTGTCCTGCAGCATGTTGGCTGGGGCAAGTCGACCGTGGTGAGTTGTCCTAGTCCTGATACTGGAGCCTAAATTTTAAAAGGGGGCAATTGGAAAGGGATTATAAACCACTTGACTCCCTTTATGAGAACAAGATATTGCTAACAAGCAAACTTCAGCTTTGCTGCCACTGGCGCTTCCTATATTTTACAGCGAAGTCAGGTTATAACCTGAAATCCTTAATTTCAATTAGACGCCACTTCTTTTTCTAAAATAATTAGCTATATTTCTGCCTTTCCAGGTGGCTAAAAATCATGTTTCTATTCATTCATTTATATTTGCCTTTACTATTTCACAAATAAGGCAGTGAACATAGCCAACACACCTTCCTCCTTTTCCCCCCACAACAATAATGCTGTGAGGTGGGTTGAGCTGAAAGAGAATGAATGGCCCAAAGTCACCCAGTTGTTTTTGAGTAAAGTGGGACTTGAACTCACAATCTCTTGCTTTCTAGCCTGGTGCCTTAACCACTCACTACTGCATCTTCTCATTTAATTATTTCTTTAATTACTATAAATATGTTCCAGCAATTTTTTGTGAAATTATCACTAAGTGGTCATGTTCTGCGCCTGACATTTTGCACCTGACATTTGAGAGGTAGCATACTACTATTAAGACTGGAAACTATTAACTAGTCTTGCCAGGATCAAATTGACTAACACTGAAAAAAAGATTCATATGATAATTTATTTTATTTATTTTATTTTATTAAATTTATACCCCGTCCTTCTCCTTGTTATTACCCAGGGCGGCGCACAGGCATTATTTAAAACCACAAAATACAATAAATATCAATTAAAATATATTAAATTAATAAACCCGTGCTAAAACCCATGTTAAAACCATTGCTAATTGCTAAAGACTATAGCATTTGAACATCATCAACTGGTAAGGAGGAGAAAGTTGTTAGAGAAACAGAGAGAATGGACACAGGCATTGGAGTGGGGTGCGATTTTGCCTCATATCAAAATAGTTGTCAGCAGTTATGTAATTTGTGTAATAACCGTCCTCCTTGTTCTTAATAGATTCCAAATATTCTGGAGACATCCAAGAAATCTTGTGTGGACCTGGCATGTATTGTTGGTTTCTCAGGTCCTATCAGGTGTCAACATATAAGGAAGGGGACCTGCAGTGTGCCCAGTTTATCTAATCTAGTAGGATGGGAAGAAGAAACAGTCCTTCAAGTAACTGGGACCTGTGCTATGTAGGACTTCAAAGATAACCAGCACCTTTATTAGTTAATAAATATTACCCAATAACTATAAACCATTAACTAATAGTGAATAACTATAATTTTAATAGCGATTAACAGTTGTGTGAATTTTACTCCAAACTGTAGCAATAACAAGAATTCAGACTATGTGAATTCTTGAATTGCATCTTAAGACTAGGCTTCCCAAAGTAAATTCTTCTCTCTCTCTCTCTCTCTCTCTCTCTCTCTCTCTCTCTCTCTCTCTCTCTCTCATCCTTCCTTCCCTTCCCCTCTCAGTGATGTGTCAGAATCGCTCATCGACAAATGCCTTTACTCCTGCAAATCTCCTCATCCAGACATTCTGATCAGAACATCTGGAGAAGTTCGACTTAGTGATTTTATGCTGTGGCAGGTAAATCTATAGTGCAATATCTCACCAGCTAATTAGCAAAATTGTATTTTCTTGCTTTGTGATCATTTGACATTCTGCTCTGGGTTTTGTTGTTGGATATAAGAAAAGAACTTGTATGATAAACACGCCTCTTAAAAAAACAAAACAAAATCCCTCAACTCTCTTCCTGGAAACTGCTATAAGAAGTGCTTCAAAGAGATCATTGAAAAAATGTGGCCTTCTGCCATGCCAGTAAAGGAACTACCAAGTAGGTAGGCCATTATCTGATTCACTATAAAATGCACAAATACTCATTGTTCATCCATGGTAAAGCAGGACAGAAGCTGTATATAGTTGCAGCAAAGACTTATATCTGGGGTTAAAACTCTTCTGGAAACTCTTAACAGACTCTTCATACTTTTGGCAAGATTGATTTCTATACAAGACGGTTCAAGTTCCAAAAAGCAAGTTTACTCTAAGCGTTTTTGCCCAATATTTTTATATTAGAAATACTCACAAACCTAATTGCAAATGTTGGTAATAAAATACATCTGCCTTTGAATTTGCAATCTAAACTTTTAACAGCAAGGAAAAAAGATGGAGGAGGCTATCTTAGGACACTTTTGTAGCTTTCTGGCAGGAACAGTCATAGTTTGGTCTTTCTAGATTTACTTTGTGGCTGATGCATATTGCCAAGGGCTGTAGTATAGTATACAGTATTATCCTATATCTATTATATTCCAGGGGCTATAGTATATGTTGTCTATAGCAGAAATTCCCAAACTTGGCAACTTTAAGACTATGCTGGCTGGAGAATTCTGGGAGTTGAAGTCCACTAATCTTAAAGTTGCCAAGTTTGGGAACCTCTAGTCTATAGCCTAGCGTATATCTCCTTAGTATAGCTGATGTACTGAATTTGGGGGAGAGGGGGGGGGGGTGTTTGCCTAGATATTTTCCTGATATCCCTTCCAATCCAGCGCTCTTCTTGAGCAGTTTTTAGAGACCCTGTCCCCAAGCTGACATGGGGGACAGAGTGTACTGTTCATTTCAGAACCGTTGAACAACTGGAAATAAAGCTTGTTTTGAAATAATCTAGCAATGTTGCATGTTTTGATTACCTTCCTTTCCTTTCTAGCTTGTGTATTAAGTGCCTTTCTCTCTTTTCTTAGACATCCCATTCTTGCCTCGTGTTTCAAAGTGTTCTGTGGCCAGATTATTCATTCTGGAATTTATGTGAGGCCATCATTCGGTTTCAGATGAACTACAATGCATTACAAGTAAGACTGAAGAAAGAAAAGGAAAAGCAATCTCAGGCTTTCAGCATATGTGCTTTAAATAATGAAACTGCCTGTCCCAAGATTTCAGAGACAGGAAAACAGCATCTTTTGCTTGCTGAGGCTTTTCAGACTAATGTTAAGGGAAAGGATGGGAATGATAGTAGAGAAAATTCAAAGGAAGATCGGTATCCCTAGCTATACAAGAGTTTGGGGCATTGGAGAAGTAACAATGTTGGAATGTATCCAAACAGTTGATAGGGTTGTTCTGACAGGTCTTGATAGTGCCCTGAAGTCCTATAAATGGTTGGATTTTCATTTCATGGATATTTATTGTGCAGTGACAGTAATGATAGTTCATTACACAATCCTTAGTGTTTTTGACCAGATGAACCTATCCTCTGAAGAGATATGATAATTATTTCATTATCTCCCAGGAAAGAAAGGAAGTGGCTTTGAAATCTCTATAATCTTAGAAGTGTATACATGCAAATCCAAAAAAGTGGTGAAATACAGTATAGTGCTGGTTTCATTTATTAGCCAATGGACAAATGGACTGAATGAATATCTTCCAGCACTGCATTCTCATTGATTCATTTTGGCTTTATAGTGAAAAGTTTAACAGTTGTGCTCCAACAACCCAACCTGATTTGGAATGAGCTGTAAAGGTGCTTCTAATTTTGTAAATGTGGTTTTCTGAGCTATCTCAGGACTAAAACTCAATTACCTGCTGGGCTAAGGGAATTTTATAAATAGGAGAGAATCCAGTGCAGCAAATCATAATATAGTTTGCCTTGTATGTTTTGTTCTGACAAAAGATCCTGGGAATTGAAGTCCAAGACATTTGGAGGGTACTGGTAGAGGGATGCTGATCTATGCTCAGAAACCTAATGCATGATTATTGCTTTTTTTTTACCAGAAAGCCAGAGATGTATACATGGAACAAAGGAAGTGGCAACAGTTAGAAACTGATAAGGCACAAGTCTTACAGAAACTGAAAAATGAAGAATCGGCAACCTGTGGAGATACTCAAAAATGTGGGACACTTTTGCGAGAATTCAAAGCTAAGCGGGAAGAGAGGATTCAAAGGTTTTTGCAGGCCCTTGAGCACAAAAGGATAGACTTTCTAGAAAAACTGGCATTGGCAGCTGCAAGATAAGAAGGTTCCTCTTGGGGATAGGGGAGAGAAGAGGGTGGGTGGGAAATGAGCCAAGTTACAAATAATCCAATTGCTGTCCAGTGGATGACATGAAATGGGATCCTAGGTTTATTCTATGCGCACATGCACATGGCTAGGGACCATGACACTTGGTGTATGTTTACCAAATGTAATGAAGCAAAAGGTATTTGTGTAGAGCTAACAAATGAAAAGAATAGCATCAAATATTTGTAGGTGTAAAAGTCTGCACATGCTGGGGGGCTATGCTCTCTATTCTCCAAACTGCAGTTTTTTTCTTCCACAATTCAAAGACTTACCAGAATTCTGAAAAACTGCCTGCACTGGAATGCAGAGATGCTGCATCTAAGGAGATTAGAGAAAAACCCCATTGCATGCATGTACCCAAGCAGATTTATTCTGGAATGAATTAAATGTTTATTCTTTTCTTTGTTGGCTCAATTTTTAAGACCAGCTGCTTCTGGACCATGTTTTTTCATTCTTAGTACCAGCATATGATATAGGATTGTACTTAAGTTTCACAGGAACATGTGTTGTATCTCTGGCTTTAGTATGCTAGGAAAATGTCATCCTCCAGGTTAACTCTATATATCCTTCTGGACTATAGGAATGTGCTGGGTACTTCAAGGTGTTTTTGATACAGTATCTTCAAATAAGTTTGAGAAGGCATTTTAGCTTTGGATAGCAGTACAAAATGTCCTTTTTTACAAAAGTGCAGCATGGTGTAAATAACTCTGAAAAAGATAAAGGGCATCAAAATACATTATTTTGTTTTCCAAAAGAAGCTGCCAATTATCTCATTGCTTTTCAAAGACTAAATGAGAGTATGGTTGTATTATTCTAAAGCACGTAAGTTTAAAATTCTGAGGGATAAACCAGAGCCAATAAGTCAAGCCTATTGATATTTAACAACCTTTTGGAGCCATTTTTTTTAAATAAAACTTATACAAGGGGGAAATTGTGACCAATAAATTAATGGGTATTTTGTTTTCATGCAATAACCTGTTACATTAGCACTGTCATGTCTGAAAGGTTGCTTCGTTTGATATCTACTTCTGAAGGTTCTTGTTACTGTGATAAAAAATATAAATAAAAAATCCCTACCACATAAAATCTTTTAGCAATGAGGAGATAATAATGTTTCTGCAATAAAAACAAATCTCTGATAATTTCCTGAAAAGGCTAATGGCATACTTAATGGAGAATTAGAGATTTTGCATCTTTAAAAATCCCTGTTCGATACTGAAATCAAAGGTAGGTTCCCAGACTTTCAGGATTGTAGTGTGTGTCACTGTAGATATTGCTTGTGTTTGTAAAGTGTCCCAACAATTTATTTCATTGAACATTGATTCCTGTTGGGTATTTACATGAACAGAGGTAACTAAAAAGCAACTATTTTCATGTTTGGTGCCCCAGAACCCAACAAAAGGCTAATTACTATGCAGCATTATAACTGTGCTGTATTGCGTTATAATCCAATGGCCAGTCATCTGCTTTACCCATTGAGCAGAAACTGCTAGATACCTATGTGAAAGTCTTGCATATGGCTTATTGTGGGCTCCAGCTTATTGTGGGCTGGAGTGCATGCTCCTCAACTTGGTCAGCAATCACATTGAACTTATTTTGATGAATAAATTGACAATGAAATGTCAAGTTGAATTCATGAATGGAAATTTATTTTTATGTGCTCAATGAGCCAAAGACAGGATTAAAGCATTCATACCCATTGTGCAGCTCCTGGGTGAACAATTTAGCTGATGACTGTTTAGTCATACTAGGCTTCTTGGCCCTAGTAGTGTTTCTTAGTCTTGGTCACCTTATATTGGCTTGAGAGTTCTAATAGGTTCTTGGGAAGTTCACATATTTTCAAGTGGCCAAGGTTAAGAAATGCTGCCCTAGAATTTAGGGCTAGATAATTCAAGCAAGAGACCAACTCACAAGATTTTAAGCAAGATAATAATATTTTCTCCAATAGTGTTATCTAGAATTATATATTTATTTATTTATTTATTTATTTTTATTTTATTAAATTTATACCCCGCCCTTCTCCTTGTTAGGACCCAGGGCGGCGCACAGGCATCTTAAAAACACAAAATACAATAAATGTCAATTAAAATATAATTAAATTCATTAACCCGTGCTAAAAAAACCCAATATTAAGAACCCTACCAAATTACAAATTTCCTTAAAAAGTCAGAAACGGGGGGCTATCCTAGGCCGGCTTGTTGGAATAAGTACGTCTTAAGACGTTGGCGGAAGAGGCGGAGGTCCAAGATTGTGCGAAGGTCGGGGGGGGGGGTAGGTCGTTCCAGAGGGCCGGGCCCGCCACAGAGAAGGCCCTTCCTCTGGGTGTCGCCAACCGGCATTGCCCGGCCGACGGCACCCGAAGAAGACCCTCTCTGTGGGAGCGGATCGGGCGAAGGGATGTATGGGGCAGGAGGCGGTCTCGTATATAGCTAGGCCCCGAGCCATGGAGCGATTTAAAGATGGTCATCAGTACCTTGAAGCGCACTCGAAAGGCCACAGGCAGCCAGTGCAGCTCGCACAGGAGAGGTGTTACGTGGGTTTGCCTTGGGGCACCCATAATCACCCGCGCGGCCGCATTCTGTACTAACTGTAGCTTTCGAGTGCACCTCAAGGGAAGCCCCATATAAACCTGATTGTAAAGAATGCAGATGGATTTTAAAAATTGAGACTTTTGGCACTTGTCATTTTAAAACCCTGTATTTTAAATTGCTTCAAAGACTATGTTCCAATACTTTTTTAAATGTAAAAGGATGGGTTCCAGCCATTAATGACAGCAACTGGAGGAACACTTTCACTTTTACATGTTTAAGAATCCAATTTTTATAATGCCTTTCACTCAGAGAAAGAAAATTTGAAGTATAAAAATTGTTGAATTTATTGAATCCATGTCCACTATATACAAAGAACTCTCAACAACTAACATACCGTTTTACGGTGGTTCTCCTCCTACCTCTCCGACCGGTTGCAATTTGTGTTGGCAGGAGGGCAGAGGTTGACGTTGAGGTGCCTCACTTGTGGGGTACCACAGGGGTCGGTCCTCTCGCCTCTCCTGTTCAACATTTATATGAAGCCGTTGGGTGAGATCATCCGTGGTTTCGGGGTAGAATTCCACCAGTATGCTGACGATACTCAGCTGTACATCTCTACCCCAGACCACCCCAACGATGCCGTGGAAGTGATGTCCCGGTGTCTGGAGGCCGTGCGAGTCTGGATGGGGAGAAACAGGCTCCGACTCAACCCGTCCAAGCTGTGGCTTCCGGCGTCACGATATAGCCAGTTGGTGCCAGCTCTTGCTATTGGGGGCGAGTCATTGGCCCCCACAGAGAGGGCTCGCAACTTGGGCATCCTCCTGGACTCTCGGCTGTCTCTAGAAGATCATATGACAGCTGTGGCCAGGGGGGCTTTTTATCAGGTCCGCCTGATACGCCAGTTGCGCCCCTTTCTGGATCGTGACACTTTATGCACGGTCACTCAAGCCCTCGTCATCTCCCACCTTGACTACTGCAACGCTCTCTACATGGGGCTTCCCTTGAAGTGCACCCGGAGGCTCCAGTTAGTTCAGAATGCGGCCGCGCGGGGGATCCTGGGAGCTCCTAGATGCTCCCATGTGACACCTCTCCTGCGTGAGCTGCACTGGCTGCCTGTGGCTTTCCGGGTGCGCTTCAAGGTACTAGTAACTACCTTTAAAGCGCTCCATGGCAAGGGACCTGGTTACCTGCAAGACCGCTTCCTGCTACCAAATACCTCCCACCAACCAGTTCACTCCCACAGAGGGCCTCCTCAGGGTGCCGTCAGCCAGGCAATGTCGGCTGGCGACCCCTAGGGGGAGAGCCTTCTCTGTGGCGGCTCCTGCCCTCTGGAATGACCTACCCACTGACCTATGGCACGACCACAGACCTGCGCCTCTTCCGTCGGGCCTTGAAGACCTATTTATTTCGTGCGGCCGGCCTGGCGTACTTTTTAAATGGTTTTTAGTAGGGTTTTATTAAGGTTTTAGAACAGGCCTACCATTTAATATATTTTTAAACGCATTTTATGTATTTTATATTTTATACCACTGATTTTTATTGCTGCCTGTACACTGCCCTGACTCCCGGAAGGGAGAAGGGCGGTATAAAAATTTAATAGATAAATAAACAACGAATACAGCAAAATCATGATTTTAATCACCACATAGAATATTCCACCAACAGATGACAAGAGTGAAATAAAAAATGATACAAAAACCTATGTTGGGAAGGTTGCAAAAATCCTCTATGGAATAATTTAGTTTTTCATAGCTTTTAAAATATCACACGTAAGGGGGCAAGTCTGATCTCCAGTGGAAGGTCAATTCAAAGCAACAATATGGCTATAGAGAAGCAGCACTATCTTGTCTTATTTTTCTTCACATCCCACAAATATGGAATCACTAGCTGCTGTTTCCTACAAAATCTAAAAGTCCATCCATTCATAGCTACAATCTAACCAATCTAACTAATCTGATACAAGATCCTAGTCCTTGCTATTTTTAAACAGAACCATTTAGCCAGCATATATTTCTGTACCTGATTTGTTGTGGGCTTAAGAGAATGGCTGCACATTCAGTGGTAGTGAATATTTTGCACATGGCAGGCTAGTTTCAGTCCCTAGCAGGGACCAAAGAGGAAGAAACAGCAGATACATAAACCAGGCTCTTCTAACCTAGTACAATCCAGTTGGCTTGAAAAACAAAGACTCTTGTTCATCATCTTTCCAGAGTAATCAACCAGTTGCCTTTAAGGCAACTCACAGTCAACAAGAAGGCTAGAAGGTCAGCCATATTTTGTAATGCCAATTGCCAAGGAGGAATAAAAAGGAAATGCCAAGTTGGACTGCGGATCAAATGTAGTTGGCATGGTTCTGTTCTCAACTGTGTGAGAGGCGGGTGGTCATGCTGGTGGTCCATCTAGTACTCCTTGCAGTCGTGTTTTTGACCTTGGAGTCGATGGGGATTGTGGCTGCACGACCGCATGGTGCTGAAAAGGACAGCTCCCCGCTCGACCCCACGAAGGAAGCGCCTCGGATTAAAAAAAAGGTGGACCACCAGCCACCATTTCTCCCCACCTTTTGGGGGGGGGGGGGGAAGCGCCTTCATTTCACGTGAAGCTTTTTTTTTTTTGCCGCTTGCTCCCGGCTGAGACCCTACCACTTGGCAGCCAAGGTTGAAAAGGAAGGGGGCGCTGTGGGTTGCGTTCCGCCGTGGCGAGGCAATGACCGCACCTTCCTCTTCCCCTTCCAGCGCAGGGAAAAGAGGCCACCATCTTCCCCCCGCGTCTTGCACCCAGATTCCTGTCAAACGGGGTTGTGTTTTTTTTTTAACGGTCGGGTCGGGGGCAGAGGCACTTTCGTGCGCAAGCCCGGCGGTCCTTCATCGCTCTGCGCCTCCCGAAGGGGAAACGCGCGCCTCGGCTGGCCAGGTGCGCCGGGGGGACTCCACCTTCCCACTCGCCCGCAAAAAAATAGAGCCATTCGATTCCGCCGCCACCACCAGCAGCCAAAAAACCCTGCAAGCTTCGGCTGGGTGACCTGAGCCGTGAGGCTCTGGGATCGTCGTGGGGAAGTCGCCCAGTCTCCCGGGCCAGCCGAGAACGACTCGTGCGACGCATTAACACCCGGGGCGAGGCGTGTTCTTATTTACCACGGGGGGGGGGGGAGAGAAAGCGACGTTGAAACTCTTTTATTTTGCAATCAGTTCGCTGGATTTTTACCTCAGGAGAGGAAGGGGGGGGGGAATAACGGCTCCCTCGAGGGGGGGGGACACCACCTTTCTTTTCAATCTCTTTCGGCGTAGCGAGGGGGGAGGGGGAGGAGAAATACCGTTTTCTTTATTCTACCTGTTCTCACTTTTTCAAGAATCAAATCAATCTGAGGTCTACTTGCAGCAGGACCAAAACGGCCGCTTTGGCGGAGATAAAAGGTGGACGCTCAGTTGCGCGCGCGCTCTCTCTCTCCCTCCCTCTCTCCACCTCTCCTCGCAGAACCCGCCCCGGCTGTCTTGTCCCCCGCCACGTGACCCGCTCTGTCCAATGGTTGATCGGGGCGGTGGGGATCCGGCTGGAACCGGTTGGGCCGCGTCCGGCTCTATATAAAACTTTATAAACACCCGATTCAAATTAGTGGGGTCGCGAGCGACACGAGCGAGCCCGACAAACGGAATCCCCTTTCCCCCCCTCCTTGTTTTTATTTTCCGTCCTCCCTTTCTGCGCGGCTTTCCCTCCCAGTACATCCGAGTTTCGCCTTCCTTCCCAGAGAACCTTGGCTTTCTCGTTTTCAATCCGAGCCGCCTTCTCGCTCTCCCTCCCTCACGCGCCGCTGACATGCCCAAGAGAAAGGTACGTGGCTGCGGCGAGGGAAAACAAAATAACTTTAAGGGCCCGGAGGCGAGAGGGGCGAAGGGGGAAGGAAGAGGGGGAAAGAAATCCGTGTACTCGGAAGGGAGGGATGCTTATGCGGGGGTGAGCTTTCAAGAGCAGACGCCATTTTCTTTCTCTTCTTCTCTTCTCCCTCCCCGCACTCTATCGCTGGCTCGCTCCCTTTCCCTCCCCCTCCGCTTCGTTCGCCTTCGGGCGATTAACGGTCGTGAGACGAGTGGGGGAAGCGCGTGCGCGCGTGAGAGAGAGACGGCTCAACGGTCGTCTTCGGGACTTAAAAAAAAGTGGATGGAGGAGGGGGCGGAGCTTAGGGAAAGCGACCGTTAACTGCCGCGCATTTTTGGGTGGCCTATGAAGGAGAGGCGGCGCGCGCGCGCGGTGGAGTGGGGGGGGAACAGAGAGGGGGGGAGATGGTGGGGTTTGACTTCGCGAGCGACTATTAACAGACGAAGCGCGGGGCGGGGTAGTTGTGTGACAAGAAGAGCGCGAGGCGGCCAGCGCGCGCGCAGAGAAGCGCGAGGAAACGCTTAATTATTGGCTGCCCCCTCGCCCGCGCGCTCGCCTTGCCCGCCAATCGGGAAGGGGCACGCGCCGACTTAGGCGCGGAGTGGGAGGGGGGGGGGGGCAAAAAAAAAGAAGAAGGGAGGGAAGTAGTCGAGCAGAAGAGGGAAAAGAAGGAGCGATCGGTTCGCCTTTTTTTTATTTTGGCGGGAGGGCCGTTTTGACCGGAAGGAGGCCCACATGCACCGTCCGTTGAAGGCGGCGGGAAGCAGGAGGGCCCCTCGTTTCTCCTCCTTCGCCCGCTTAAATAATGAGGTTACGCCGTGTTTTTTCTCTCCCCCCTCCCCCCCCACACAACGTAAATTCAAAAAGGGCGGGAAAACCATGAGGGACACTCCCGTTCCGAGCCCCTTAGAGATTAGCGACGCCGCTTGATAAATGATGCCTCTTTTTTGCCCAGCGCGTTCTGGGTTAAATCTTGCCCCCTCACACTTGTTGTTCGGAAGACCGCATTTGCTGTTTAAAAATAAAAGAAGCTTGTAGGCTGCAGCCATTTAGTTTTCAGGGCAATAGCATCACTGCCATATTACAGCAGTGCCTCCTGTTTTGACTGACTTGCCTCATAGTTCACATCTTCTGCGAGAGGCATTCGGGGGTTTCATTGCCTAGCTAAGTTTTGGGAGAAGAGGCTGCCTGAGTTAAGAAAGTGGAGTGTGGTTTGGATTTAGAAATGCAGTTAAGGCAAAGAAAGGCTGTGCAGTTCAGTGTGAGATTAGTTTCTGAAGTCTAGTAGTTGTAGGGACTAGGGGAAAGGCTTGCTTCTGTGAGATCAGAATTCCTGAAATAAATAACATCTTGGGTGTTACATGGATTTGGTTGAGGTCATGGTAATTTGAAATGAAAGCAGTCATTATATTGCCAAGACCTGCTGTGTTGGGGAATAAAGAATAATGAAACTGAGTAAGAGACATCTGTCAGTGCTGTTATCACACAACTCACAAACACAGTTGTCTTCAAGGTTGTGTAATGTACAGAAATGCAAAGTTGTGCTTATCAGTATAAAAATAAGTTTTTGATTTTATTGGAATAATTCTAAACATGAGAAATAATTGGATTCTGAAATAGTTCTAAAACAAAATATGATCCTTCAGAAACTTCACTTCAAATAAAATTTGGGTGCAAACAGTCACGCTCTGAGAGCATCAAAGACCCCATAGTTCAACCCTAAGCTACAAGTGTTCTCTTCCAAAATTTGGATGCTTCAGCCAAAAGTCTAGTACCCAAAGGGGAATATCTATCTACCTAACTGGTTGTGGCTTTTTTTCCTGCTTTTGTTTCTTAAAGTGAGCTGAGTCCACTCTGCTATTAAAAAAAGCTCCGATTTACAACTTACAAGTACAGTAATATCAGGTTATTAGTTTAGGAATGTTTGAATTTGATATTATTAAGAAAAATAGACAATTCAAATGGTTGTGAGGTTGTATGCAAATGTATAAATGAATTAGTCAAGAAATTAGTATGTAAATTTAGTTATCCATCAATTTGGTTTATGCATTTATATTTAAATACAAAATAAATGTTAGTTTTGTTTAACCATGTCTAAAATTTCTTGTAGGCTGAAGGGGATACCAAGGGTGATAAGGCCAAAGCAAAGGATGAGGTAAGGGATATTTATTTAGTTTTTGCTCTTTATTAACATATTTAATGTTGAGTTTTTTCATTAGTTAGTCTTCAACTTAATAGCCATTCATTTAATGAGCATTCATTACATGTGATTTACAACTCTTCCTCACGCTTACAACTGATACAGCATCCCCAGTCACATGATCAAAATTTTGATTCTGGGCAATTGGCATGAATTTACAACAAATTGCAGCATGTGATCACTATTTACAATTTTCTACAAGCAGCATCAATCAAGAAAGCTGGATTCCCTTAGAATCAAACGAATCATGGCCAAAAAAAAGTTGTAAAATTGAAGGTCACTTAACAACAGAAATTACTCTCTCAGTTGTAAGCTGAGGACTACCTGAATTATATTTTTTGTAGCATCAGTTGTAAGTCTAGGACTACCTGTGTTATATTTAATATTCTAATAGATTATAAAGGAACCATGCTGATTCTAACAGGATTAACTTTTTTCTTCTTATCTTTAAATAGCCACAGCGAAGATCAGCAAGGTTATCTGCTGTAAGTATGTTTTATGATAAATGCTTTCGAGAGATGAATTAATAAAAGTAAAATCACCTAAAGAACTCTTAATAATAGCATGTATTTATGTCACAGTTAGTTTTTATACACATCAAGTGCACAAATATTTCCAAAATATTTATTGTACTTTTATTTCAGAAACCTGCTCCTCCAAAGCCAGAACCCAAACCTAAAAAGGCAGCTCCAAAGGTAAGTTTAACGCTGTATACAACTTGGATTGAAAATGTTTTGCTTCCATAAAGTGAATTAATATATCAACTCTTAGGGAACTTACTTTTGTTTCTGATTGATCAGAAAGCTGAAAAGGTGCCCAAGGGAAAGAAGGGGAAAGCTGACGCAGGCAAGGATGGAAATAACCCTGCAGAAAATGGAGATGCCAAAACAGACCAGGTATATAATAACTATTCACACTTAAGTTACTTTAGTGTTTAGAAATCAAGCAAAACTATGCTGTTTAAAAGAAGCAGTTAGTAATCATCTTTCTTGTTCATTTTCAGACAAATAATTTAAAATAATATAAGCATTTGGGGTGCACAAATCAGAACAATTTGAATCAACAAGCCAGATAGAATCATTGAATCAGATCTTCAGTTGCAAGAGAATTTAGTATAGTTCTTGAGATATTTCAAATAATTTAAAAATGAAAAAAGTTATTTGCTTTGTTGCTTAAATTTATCTTTCCCAAGAATGCTTGATTATTGGCAATAACTGCAGTTTACATGCAAACATGACCCTTTGAATAGTAACTCCACAACGTAGGCAGCTCCTACGTAGGGTATTAGGGAATGTTAGTTTTAATGTAGGGATTTTAGTGCAGGGACAACTAAATTTAATTCGTTTTTATTCATTGTATTTATTTTTGTATGTATATTTCATAGTATTTTAACTTTTCCCTGTGCACCGCTCCGAGTCCCCTTGGGGAGAGGATGCGGTATATAAAATAAATTATTATTATTATTATTATTATTATTAAAATGCTCTCTAATGAACTACATTTCTTTTTCAGGCACAGAAAGCTGAAGGTGCTGGGGATGCCAAGTGAATTGTGTGAATTTTTGATAACTGTGTACTTCTGGTGACTGTACAGTTTGAAATACTATTTTTTATCAAGTTTTATAACAATGCAGAATTTTGTTTTACTTTTTTTTTTAAAGCTATGTTGTTAGCACACAGAACGCTTTGTTGTTGTGTTTTAGAGGGAGGAGAGGGGACAAGTGTCATTGACTCTGTTACTTAGAATCTGGGCTTTTCAAAGTCCCCTTTCAATTTTGCCAGAGGGAATCTTTATGGGCACAAAGAGAGAGGATTTCCTGATGCTGTCAATCTGTATTGGTTTTTGAAATGCTTCAGACAACACTGAAATTCCTAAAATGCCTGTTTTGAGAAATAACATTAAAATTGTACTTCTCATTTTAATTATTTCAGTGTCCCTTGCATTTATTACTTCTCTAAGTATCATATGGCGTTTGATACTTGCTATCATAAAACCAAATGCATTCTTACAGTATCAGGCAATCCAGATTTCAGGTGTCAAATACAGAGGGAAGAAGGATGGCTTATAGCTGAGCCACATTCCCTTCTTTATTGTGAATCTTCAGATTAAAAATTCTGCAGTTTTTGTTTTTTTCTTAAAGTCAGGGTAGGTTTGTGAAAAGTTGTTAAACAACATACTAAATGTGAAAGTGTCCACCCTCACTCTAAACTTTCCCTGTTCCAATTAATTGGATTTTATATAGTAACTTTACATTTTGGTAGCGCAAAGAAAAGGGGAGTTGGAACTTGTTGTAAAACATTGCGAATTGTAGCCCATGTCCTGCCTGAATACCATTGATTGATCGTTTTAAGAAATGTACCTTTAATAAAGCTGGATATTGTTTGGCTTTGACTGTTTTTTTTTCCTCTTCTATTGTCTGTCTGTTCATTTCCTGCTGCCCTATTTTTCATGTTTATATGTTACAGCTTAAGTGTACATTATATAGACAATTATCAGTACCTTCTTACAGATACACAAAGAATTTAAAAGTTCCAGAACATAGACTTCCATAGAAAAAATAATATTAATGTTGTTAACTTTCTTTTTACATACATAGGTAGTAGTAGTAGTACAAATGATCCTTAAGTATCTATAGCAATAGTGAGAGGAATCTTAATTTTTGGGAAAAATAGGGAATGGACAGTTAACTGTCTTTGATACAAGATTAAAGTGCAAGAGTTGTATCACACAATTAGTAATTTAGTTTTGCTGATTTGTATTGCTACAAAACATTGTTCAAAACTTATTAGACAATAAGTTTTTTAAAAAACCCTTATACAGATAGTCCTTGACTTATGACAATTGAGCTCAAAATTTCCATTGCTAAGCAAGGCAGTTGTTGTGAGTTTCCCCCCACTTTATGACCTGCAATCATCAAAACTACCAGTTGCCAAGCATCCAAATTGATCAATAATCAGTGAAAAACATAAGTCACTTTCAATGTTGATGTAAGTTTGAATAGTCACTAAACAAATAGCTATAAAACAAGGACTACTTGTATTGGTAATATAGAATTGCCTCTTCTAATCTAACCTTTACTGCCAATGTGTTAGTCTATGTAGCATCTCAGATATTCTGAACTGAACATCCTGAGTTAAGTCATGAGCTAAACATTCCATGCTTTGTAAATTTGAGTCTTCTCTGTTCTGAATTTATTTTCCTTTCATTAAGAGTAGCTGTTTTAATAATGCTTCCATTCATTAAAAATTATGTATAGCTAACAGTCTTTTCTACTTTCCAAGTGTGTTTACATAACTGCATTTTGTTATAGTGTGGGTTCTTTAAAATAGTTACTATTAATTATGTTACTGTGCTTGTTACTAGTGGATTGCTGTTACTCAAAACATCCTTTTTTCATACTGTTGCTACTGCTAATCCTTGCATCAAATTGATGAATCATCATTGATTAATTACCAATAGTGCTATATTAGTAGAGACAGTGAGGTGTGTGTCTTTGCTCAGCTATTTTTACCCAGCACAATTGTGAGCATATAAATTTATTCATTCACTTATTTTCTTAGTGGATTAATAGACAATCCTTATCCATTAAGTACTTAATCCAAGTTATCTGGTGTTCATAGCATTTTCAACAGTTCAATAGCAAAATAAGATGTGCACAAGAACTATATGTGTTATTTTTTAATCTCAGAACAGACATTGAAATTCAGACCTTTTTATTTTAGTTGTGCTTAATAGTTTTTATTTCTCATGTAGCAATTGCTGCAGTTGATTTAAAATAGTTAAAATAGTTTCCATCTACTGTCATAGCCATTATCTTGACTTTTTTTTTACCACACCTTGTAGATATCCTTGAATTACTGCATTTAGTTTGGATCATCTTATTTGAACTTTGAGGGACCAAAGTTTTCAAGAAACTGCTGTATTTTCCATGCAGTTGAAATAACTATTTTCCTATTCTCACCCTATTTTCTTGCTCCCCATCATCACCACACTTAAATCCAAGTACAACACACCACCCGTATCCCAATCTTCCAGCATAACTACTGCTGCCAGGCTTGAATTCAAGTTCAGCGGGGCCTCCAATCCTCTTCCATCTTCCTAGCCTTATTTCTAGGCTTTACATTTTCCCCTGCTTTCTTACAGCTTGTAGCATTCCTGTTCAGGGAACGTGTATTCTGGCTCCATACCCACTTCGCACATACATATTTTGGTTCTCTGATGGACTGCCCAGCATTCCATATTTCATGTATGGAGTGTTAGCACATTCCTTTGGAAAATATACAATTGTTAAATGAAATAAAGTTGCTTTCTGTTACTTTCTTTAGATTTTTGTATGTGAAATGGAAGTTATAACTGGAATTTTCTGTACAAATCAAAGTAAGCACACTTTGTATCATACTTTATTAAATGTTACTATGCTACATAAATTGGGACCATTTTTTTCAAAATTGTTTTTGTATTGCTTTGTTGACAAAACTTACTGGTTATCAGGAGAACTTTTATTTTTTTAAAGTAAAATGAGAAAACAATTATATGGTAACAACAGCCTAAATAAAATACCACTAATTGATCCAAACACAAATTAAGTACTTGTGTTAAATTCAGGACTGGATTCAAATTGCAGCTCTCGTGGGGACTATAATCAGTGTGTATGCTTCTATCTTTAATTGCAGTTACTTAAAATATATTATCTGGAATTGCAAGAGGGCCCTAAGTTACACTCTTAAATATGCCGAGTAGGAAAATGGAGAAAGGATCAAGTAAAAAGTCCATTAGTAATTTTAACTGCAGAAACAACAGCACAAAACTGGGTTTTGAGGCATCTTTAATTTTTCAGATTTTATTTTTGCCACAAAATTATTTAGTAACTAAGATTACTGCATAAAATGGAGAAATTAGTTTGAGGAAGTAGCATAAAACAGACCAGGTATATTTTAGACTCAAGATTATTTAAAATGTTCTTGGCACAATCATTTCATGTTTTGAATTTAGAAAGCATATTGCCTATTCAGCACTAGCTTAGTTGATCAATTTTGGTTATCTTGATCGATGTTGAAGGATTTATACACATAAGCCTCCAGCTGACCTTAAAAAGAATGCAAATAACCAGCAGTCTGCAAGGAATATAAATCCTTGCATTTTCTACCACCCAGTCAGAGCTGATGAAGCTTCTTGAATGAGAAGCAAAATGTCTTCAAAGAAAAACCAGAAAGTCCAGTTGCCTCTTGAAATAGCACCTTTGGGTCTTAAGAGTAGCTCATTTTACTGAATGCACAGTATTCAAATACAAAGCTCCTAACCACCAGGACAACGCAAGCTAACAAGCTAGTTTTCCAGACGGCCACCCCTTAAAAGTCTTATGTCCAGGAGCTATGGAAATACCCCAGTGACTGGTGATTTGAATTGGGCGCATCCTATCATGAGCACTGGAATATATCAAACAGTTCAGAGGAACTGCAAACGGGTGATGTGTCCCCTCTTCCAAAAGTATGGGAAATGTTTCATTCAGTAAGAAAAAATAGGAAAACACATTTTCCCTTCTCTCATCTCCAGAAACCGTCCTTTTCTCATGCTTTGATAAACCAAACTTTTAATCTGAAGATTCACGTTCATGCCAAAGTGGCTCATTTGTGCTCCATAGCATAAACTGCTTAACTTTTGAGATTGACTGCAAGTTGCAAATTCAGATACTTCAACTATTTTTTTGCAGAAGTAGTGGAGCAGATGAGATTGCAATCAAAGGGCTCCTCTTTTCTCCTGAATTGTGCCCCACTATGAACAAAAAGAGCTCAGAACAACCTAACTCCAAAACAAGGGTTAGTAGCCATAGCTGTGGCAACCTTACTCTAAGCCAGCTATTTTAAAATTGGCCATGGCAGCTAGGAGAGGATGGGCTTAGAGGTCCAAAACATGGCAGGGGGTGGGTGGGTGGGTTGTTGTGTTTTAACATTGTGGAAGGAGTGTCCCGTTTCTTCTTTGCTCCCTCCCCAACTCTTAACAAAAGGGAGGGAGCAAATATTTATATTTATTAGTTTGTCAAACGTACAAGGTAGCAGGTATAAATATAAACATTGATATAAACGAAACAAATGAATGCAAATAGATGGGGACAATAGGACAGGGATGGTAGGCACACTGGTGCACTTATGCACGCCCCCTTTACAAACCTCTTAGGAAATGGGGTGAGATCCACGCTAGACAGTTTAAGATTGAAGCTGTAACAACGAAGTCAGGTAGAGCATTCCAGGCGTTGACCACTCTTGCTGAGGTCATACTTTCTGCAGTCGAGTTTGGAGCGGTTTACCTTGAGTTTGTATCTATTGTTTGCCCATGTATTGTTGAGGTTGAAGCTGAAGAAGTTGTTGATGTTGTAGCAGACAATTTTGTGTACAATGCTAAGATCGGACCGCAGGCAGCGAAGCTCGAGATTGTCCAAGCCCAAAATTTCAAGTCTGGTGGCATAGGAATTATACTGTGAGTAGAGGAGTGGAGTAATTTTCTTGTGAAGTACCTCTGGACCCACTCAATAGTATTAATGTCCGATGTACAGTGTAGATTGACCACATGATGTAGGTTGGAAGTAGGGTTACCAAATATTTGAACAGCAAAGGAGGAACATGGGCAGAAAAGAGGATAAATCAGTAGGAAAAGAGGGCATACTAACTTTACCTTTTGTGGCATCAATGACAAAAAATTACAGGAAACAAATGACAAAAAAAAGTATACTTAAGCCTAATTGATACGAAATTACTTTTGACAGCATCAAAGTCTTTTTTTTTTCATTTGCTATCTTTTTCCAACTTGCCTTTATTTTCAAGAACGTATGCAAGCAACAATATAGAATTTATGATCATGTGCTTTTCAAATTTCAACATAGAAACTTATGATAAGTCAGGTGGTCTATAGACCACAGTGATCATAGATTTGAAGGGGCTGGATTGAAGCCAGATGCTGATTTAAGTCTATCAACAAACATCTCCCACCAACAGATATGGACTTTGCATTTTCATTAAAACTTCATTTTTAATTTCTGTTGCCTAGTCTCCCCCCTTTGAACAGAGGCTTTTGCAGTTTTGTGTAAAATAGTTCATTTGGGTTTCCGTCATTCCAAATAATGTCAAGGTTTGCATGGTTGAACAAAATTACTGCCCCTCAGGGACCACTTTTGAAAGGGTTTAAGTTTTATTAAATTTTATTGGGAGATAAAATACAAATAGAAACAAAGATCAATAAAAATAAAGAGAAAAGGCAGAAGATATGGGAAAAGAAAAAAGACAGTGACTTCCTAATTTGTTTTCAGTGCAGTAGCATACAAGAAAAGTTAGCCTCAGCCTTTTGCTTTACATTTCTAATTATTTCAGACCATTTCTCTAACAACTGCCTTTGAAAGTTATTTCTCAGCAAAACTTGCCCCTCCATGGATTGACAGGAGGGAGTTGAATGGTGATTTCAGGGAGCTGACTGTTGCATACTTAAGTGACTTTGAGTCAATCATGTTTGCAATGCAAATGTGACGATTTAATTGACCACAATACAGCATATAGCGAGTGCACAATACACAACACAACTTACCTAGATGGCAGCTGAGAAAGCTTTGAAAAATGTGGAGGTTTAACAGACATATGCATACGCATTGGATGTTGACTGAAGTGATGCAATATTTTTAACTCTTTGTTTGGTATTCCGAAAGCCACTTAGAGCCTATGGGAATTAGCAGCACAGATCAATCAAGAAATTAAGTGTACCAGCAAAGAAGTCTGAGTAAGAAATTAAGTAAATACATAACTTCACGGTTTCACCATTTTTCCATCACCAAACTTAAGGAAGACTTCTAGAGAATGTGTAAGCTGATTTCATGATTTCCTTGAATACAATAAAGGCATTGCTAGTGGAGAGGCTTTAAGGGGTTCTTGTTGTTGTGAAGTCTGCTGGGAAGAAATTGGAGAAGGGAGGGCTTGGAATTCCAGAGGAAAGATTTAAATCAGGGGTCTCCAACCTTTGCAACTTTAAGTCTGAAGGACTTCAGCTCCCAGCTTTGCTGGCTGGAGAAGTCTGGGAGCTGAAGTCCTTCAGACT
The DNA here is from genome assembly GCA_039707465.1 of Rhabdophis nuchalis. Lineage (NCBI taxonomy): Eukaryota > Metazoa > Chordata > Lepidosauria > Squamata > Natricidae > Rhabdophis > Rhabdophis nuchalis. The sequence goes on along the minus strand of CM077654.1, from coordinate 17,611,761 downwards.
TAAAGTTGCAAAGGTTGGAGACCCCTGATTTAAAGGATTTAAAAAGTAGAAGATCCATAAATAAATTTCAGATATGGGTTTTTGATAAGCATTACTTCTGAGATTCAAATACTTTGGCCACCTAATGAGAAGGAAGGACTCCCTGGAGAAGAGCCTCATGCTGGGAAAGATGGAGGGCAAAAGAAGAAAGGGACGACAGAGAATGAGGTGGCTGGATGGAGTCACCAAAGCAGTAGGTATGATCTTAAATGGACTCCAGAGGATGGTAGAGGACAGGAAGGCCTGGAGGAATGTTATCCATGGGGTCGGACATGACTGCAACTAACAACTTTTTCCTTAGTTTAAACTTTAATGCAAGTCCATGCTGTTTCCTAACACACGGTGGCGCCATCAATCAATTAAACCCCTGCGGTAGTTGAAACATTTAAATAATGATCCACTTTTCTAAAAAACCTATTCACTTTCAGCATATAGGATATTATTATCATATATCTTTGCAAAGAAGTGATTGAATCTCTCCAAGAATTATAGGTGGGGGGGAGGGAAATTATTTTATTTTCTTTAAAAAATGGGGCAATTTTGTGAGAAAAGGCAAACATTTCCTCAAGCTAATAATTATTTTGGGAAGCCCCGACAGTTATTCTTGAGATAGGCAGTGTGAAATGTGTCAAAGCTGGCAGGCTGCTTGCAGGCCTCTCTAATACTCAGGGGCTTTCTTGCCCACTGGACCATTAAAAAAACCCATTCTATTAATCTAAAACTAAATGGTGTGCGGCTGGTGTGCACACACCCGCCTCTAGTGGCGTGATGGCAAACCTATGGCATGCATGCCACAGGTAGCATGCAGAGAATTTGTTAGGGCAGGCGGGGCGTTGCCCTGTCAGCTCCAGAACTGATCAGAACCTGCTGAATGCCTCCTCTGATTTGCTGAGTGATGCAATCTTTCCAGGTGCCATATGGTGAGATAGGTAGAGGGCTAATCCTATCATGTCCTGAGGGCAGGGGTGGGTTCGGTTCTAGCAGGTGTTACTGCCAGTTTGCTTGTGGGCGCGCTTTGCGCGCCGCATGTACATGCGCAGTTCAATAGAAATTGTTCTGTGCATGCGCAGAATTCAAACACAAGATGGCGGCAATGACTGTGGCGACTGGGGAACTGGTTTGGAGGTGTGGCCAGCCTGGGTCGCTGCCAGTTCTTTGACCCAGGCCAGCATGCCACTACCAGCCATGCTGGCTAGGGAATTCTGGGAGTTGAAGTCCACAAATCTTAAAGTTGCAAAGGTTGAACACCCCTGCTTTAAAAGATTGCTACCAAATAAGCTGCTGGGGGTAACCTAGTGAACCTTGGTGAGTGCCAAGAAGGGAAGACTCCTGAATGCTTCTGAAGCCAGATGTGCGTTGGTGATGCTTTGTGGAGATAAGTTATACAGTAATGTGCTTTCTTTGCTGTTGGCTTGGCGTGATGTTTGAATCATGTCAGTAGGGGGCACTAGACCTTTTTTTTCCAAAACAAAATTGTTTTTTCCCCAAAGGTTGCCATCAGATTGATTCCAGGTGACTTATACATAAAGAAGGTGAGCCCTATTCAGCATATGAATATTGTTGAGTACAAGTCATCCTTGGCTAAACCACAGTTGGAACCAGAATTCCACAATTCTGTTCCTAAGGAAGGCAGTTGTTGAGTGAGCCACTCCTGATTTTATTGTCCTTCTGTCCTGGTTGTTAAGGGAATCATTGTACTTAAATGAATCGTGATTGTTAAGCGAATCCAGCCTCCCCCATTGACTTTGCTTCTTGAAGACCAGCTGGGAAGGTTGCCAATGGTGCTCATACAGCCCCAGACCACTGCAGCCATTGTAAGTACATGCCGGTTGCAAAGTGCCTGAATTTTGATCATGTGACTGGGGTGTCAGGATTCCAAGTAATAATTCCATTGCAAGCAAGACTCCAAGGCACTCGAGTTCTTCAAATATTACTTTTATTGGAAATATATTGGCGCATATCTGGTAAAAACCGACTCTGAAACTCCTGCGGTTTTCACCTCATTAAAACTAAAAGTTTTTCTACTTTCTCAAAACAATCAGTCATTGTGCAGTCCGAGTGGGCATCACGCTACCTTCTTCCAACCAGGTGTGAGAATGACCTTGGTTCCCAAGAGAAAGCATTTTGTTTTGGCTACAAAAATTCCTCTATCTCAAACCCCCCCTCCCTCAGCTCCAGTGTGACAACACTGAAGCAGACAGAAATGACAACTTCAGGATTGACATGGGGGTGCTGCAACTAAGATCAAGTACCAATTGTCAGTCGCTTTTTTCAGTAGCATTGTAACTTTGAACAGTCGCTAAGTGGAGGATTACCTATAAGCTCCCACATTGGTTTGGGGGCTTAGCAATGATGTGTAAGTAATAACTAAGCATTTTGTATTGACCAGACAAGAACAAAAATCTTAGCTAAACACAATCTGAGATTTTGATAATTATTGGCAAGCCTTGTCTTAACGGGCAGAGAGAGAGCCTTGTCAAGGCAATATTTGGCTCTCATCCTTTTATTAAAGCACGGTTTAAATATATTCTTACCAGGCTGACCTCATTTCTGCCATCATTTCACAGCTAAACTGCCAAAAACAGACCTTTGTCATAATTTACATTTTCAGTGTTTAAAAATAGATGCCTAGGAATGGCTGTGTCCCAAGGCAAAGTTTTGGACACTGTTCTTCTATTAAAGAATTTGAAGGTGCCAGTTTAGCTATTTTCCTCTAATATCATAAATAAGGATCCCAAAATTGAAAATGAGCAAAGCCTAGCAGAACGCTTGGAAGTCAAGTTGTATAAAACCAGATTCAAATGCGCAAAGCAGCTGCATTCACACATTTCATCATCGGACAATAACATGACTTTGTTTGCCTTATCATGAGGTATATATATCAAGCCATTTTAGCAAATAATGGTTTAAACAAATCATGGCTTGTGTATGAATCTCATACTTGCCCCAACTGATTTTTTGGGGGTGGGGGGTAGAAAGAAAGATAGGGATTTATAGGATTAGGGAATTAGGGAAAAGAAATGCGATCCTGGAAATCAGACTCCAAGACCTATCGCTCTTAGTCTCTTAGAAGCCATACTTTCACTTGGGTGGAACTCTGAAATTCTATCTTCCTTTAAAAGCTAGTCAGGTCCAGAAGGAAAACACTTCCAGTTTCATGAACATGGTCTAATTTGCCTTACTGGCTGGCTTTATTCACATGCTGGTCCAGTAACCTTATTGAACCTTCTCATCTTGGGTAGAAACAGCTAGAGCCCCAGTTTCAAAACAGAAAGTTAGCAACAGAGCAATTCTTTTCAAGACAAAGTCCTTTTCCCGACTGACTTTACTGGTGAGGAGGTAAAGAGGGGTAACTTGAAGAAGGGTGCAATCAATGAAAGCGGAGTTTAAAATAATTTTAAAATAATTTCAACAGCTGAGTTGAAATTATTTCAGAATCAATTCATGATAAATGGAGGACTGCCAGAGATCAAGCTGGTTATGTGTGGTAAGCCAAGACAAGAACATCTCAACTAGGTGTCTACATTATGTTACGTCGTTAGCAGTTTACGGACGATTGTCTAAGCCACATGGGTGGACTTGCACAACATGCTAAGTCAAAGAAGCCACCTGATGGTCAGGGGTGTCAAACTGGATTTCTTCGAGGGCCAAATCAGCATTGTAGTTCTCCGCAGGCCAGCAGGGGGAGCCAGAGATTTATTTATTTATTTTTCATATTTATAACCCGCTCCCATCTCACCACAAAGGGACTCGGGGCGCCTCATGCAGCACCCTGCCAGACAAAATGTGGTGTGGCAGATATGCATGCAGCCCCCTGTGTCCTGTTTTTGGCCTGAACGGCCTCCTGCAGCACTTTACCGCCCAAAGTGGGGGGGGCAGGGGGGGGCACACAACCCACCCACCCCGTGCCTGATTTTTGCCCTCCATGGTCTCCCACAGCACTCTGCCAGCCAAAAACTGGCTGCATGGAGGCCCCACGACAGTGGTGGGTTCTGGCAGGTACACCCCAGTACGGGTGTACTGGGGGCAGCTGGGGGCAGCAGCCACTGTACCAGAATGGTGTTTGGATGGGCCCACCTCCCCGCCCGCATTCCTTACCTGTTTTTAAGCCAACTGGGCAATTTGCGCACGTGCATGTAGAGTACGGCGCCTGCGCAGCCTCCACAGAACAGCTGGAGCGTCAGAGGGTGATGACATGTGCCCAAGGTGGATGCCCAGCCCTGTCACAGCGTACCGGTTGCGACGGGATCCAGAACCCACCACTGCCCCACGAGGCCCATGTGTGGCCCATTTTGGTCAGCGGAGGCACTGTGGACTGGTCCTTTGACATTTCCAGGCCAGCTCCGCAAGCCGGATTAAACCACCCCGCGGGCCTCATCTGTATTGCAGGCCTTGAGTTTGACACCCCTGTATGGCTGGAAAGATGTGTGGAGCCAGCTTTCTTGTACTGTGCTACTACTCCGGCATCGTTCTGGTGCTATTTTCTTAGATCAATTTGTCCTAGCCTTGCTTTAGAATCAAAACTAATTGAAGAAAAGGACGTCTGGAGCGGTAATGGGTTGGGGAGGCAAAAATAGTGGTGGTGCAGGAGGAGGAGGGTGTGTTTATTAATTTTTAATACCTATTTTTACCCGCTTTTCTCAGCAGACCAAGCAGCTAACAACTGTGAACATTTAAAAGCAGCAGGATTGAAAACGGCAACCCCCAGGGACACGATTGGACAATTAAACTACTTTCCGACTATTTTTAAATGTTTAATCAAAAGCCTCTTAAAAGAGAAAGAGTGTGATTCTCATGGGAAGGACTTTTAGATCCTGGATTGGGTTGGGTGACTCGATATAAACATCACACATAAATAAGTGAAAAGCAACGAAAGCTTTGCCCCTTTTTCTACGTGTTGTCACACATTAAAGCCAGGCGGAACGTCAATTGCTCACCACGACCGTCTTCATATATTTGCCCACGCCTTGTGGACACCCCTAACCAAATGCGAACTACTTGTGAAGGAATCTCCAGCTAGACTGAAGAGAGGTGTTAAGAGGGTGGGGAGGTTGAGCTTAGATCTGCGCACTGCACAAAGTGGCACAGACCTGACCTCCCCCAGAATCCCTGAAGCTCTTATCTGACCGTTCTCAAGGGAAAACACTCTGTCTGGCATGAGTCTATTCACAAGTGGTTCCGGTTGCTTGCGTCGGACACCACTTAGGGCAGCTGTCTTGAAGTTTCATACCTAATTTTTCTGTTTTGCAAAGGCATTTCTCCCAATATCACAACTCTTCCTATATGAGCCTTGGTGGCACAGAGGTTAGAGCAGTGGTAGTCAACCTGGTCCCTACCGCCCACTAATGGGTGTTCCAGCTTTCATGGTGGGTGGTAGGGGTTTTGTCCGATACTGAACCACTTTCCTTTTTTTAATTTGATTGACTTCCCTACTCTATCAATCACCATTACTGTGGAACCGGTGGGCGGTTAGAAAATTTTACTACTAACAATGATACAAAAGTGGACGGTAGGTATAAAAAGGTTGATTAGCCCTGGGTTAGAGTGTAGTACTGCAGGCTACTTCTGCTGACTGCTGGCTACCTGCAATTTGGTAGTTCACCAGGCTCAATGTTGCCTCAGCCTTCCATCCTTCCAAGGTGCGTAAAATAAGGACCCTAAATTGTTGGGGGGCAATATGCTGACTCTGCAAACCACTTAGAGACAGCTGTAAAAGCACTGTGAAGAGGTATATAAGTGCTATTGCTATATAATCTATGCATGCAATAATATTTTTTTTCTGTGGGTAAATGTGGCTTCCTTTGGATGCAAAACCAGGAAATGTGTCCTTCTTACTGCCCACACATGGAGGGGGGGCTGTGGAGAGGAAATGAGAGGCTCTCCTAAAGTGGAGACTCGTGCTCTTTGGTGTACAGAGCTGATAACTCCTTGTTGCTTCTTGGCATCTGATGTAGGATGTGTCTTTTGTCCTTAAGTCATACTCGTGCAGGTAATGTTAAATTCAGTTAAGCATTTTAAGGGTCCAGCAGGGCGAAGGTATGTGTGTAAGCTTGCTTGTTAATTTATAATCAAGGTTACAGTTCAGGGGTGAGAGAGAACATTATGTTTTATGAGCATTTTGCAAAGTCCCTTTAGTCCTCTATAACATCAGGTCATTGAATGGAAAAAAAATAAAGTGTTGTCTTTTGCATGCATAGCTAATACAGAATGGAAATACACTTTAGGTGACTTGATGTGTTGTGCTATTTGATTCAGGGTGGATTGAGGTTGACTCAGCCTTCCATCTGCAAAAGCTCACCTTGAGAAAATGATGGGTTTATGTTAAGGCGTGTGAATGTGAGGGCCACCATTTCTAGCACAATGAATTTCTGCTGGAAGCTAATTATTCTATAGTAGCTCAGTAAATTTCATCTGTTTTAAATCTGGAGACTGAGGTCATTGAATAGAATGCTTTAATTGACAATATCACTGGGGGCTCCGCTTCCTTTCTTTTCAAATAGAACAACTTATACCCTATTGTAGTTCGAAATGTACAAGCTTATCGTGTGTCCAAAATGTATACCGTCAGATGAATGTTGTAGTTCATGCCAACATTTCCTTATGCGCCTATACAATGGCTAAGGGAATAAGAATAGGAAATAAAAAGAGAGAAAAGGTTAATGGGTTAAAAATACAATAGTGGCCAAAATTGTGGAAACTTTTTGGGAAAAGTATATTTTGTAAAACTAGCTAATAACACCACTTTTCTTTTTAGTAGTATCACAAATGATATATCAATGGAAAGATAATTTAATCAAGAATGTAATGCAATAACTTTTATGAAGGATTTGGTATTAGAATAGCAGTTACAGTAGAAGGAAGAAAAGTGAAACATGTAGAAAAAATGAGATATACAAAAATTATCATCATAGAAAAAATAAAATATATAAAAAATCGATTACGGCAGGGGTCTCCAACCTTTGCAACTTTAAGTCTGAAGAACTTCAGCTCCCAGAATTCTCCAGCCAGCAAAGAATTCTGGGAGCTGAAGTTCTTCAGACTTAAAGTTGCAAAGGTTGGAGACCCCTGAGTTACGGTACTACTTAGTTGGGTAATCTTTAGCATGAATTACGGCCTTGCAATGTCTTCCCACGGAGTGGACCAAGTCTTTTAGTTCTGCAGCTGTTATATAATGTGAAACCAAGATTGGATGATTGCTTCTATTAACTGAGTTTTATTGCTGGGTCGCTTCTGACCAACAAGTCTCTTTAGTTGGCTCCATAGATTTTCAATTGGGTTAAGGTCTGGGCTATTGCCAAGCCATTCCAGCAGTGGAATATGATTATTTTGAAACTCCCCAAAAAAGTGGTGTTATTAGCCATCAAATCTCAAAAATACACTTTTCCCAAAAGATTTTCACATTTTTGTCCACTACTGTAGTACGTACAGGTAGTCCTTTTTCAGTAAATGCCTTGCTTAGCCATCATTCAAAGTTATGACAGTGATGAAAAGGTATCTTTGCGACCAATCCTTGCATTTACAACCTTTGCAGGACTGTAAAAGCAAAGGAAAACTCTAGTAAAATCAAAGGCACAGTCGGTTTCGCCTAGCAGCCACTTCACTTAACCACCGAATGGCTGCTTCTAATTGTCACTAAATGAGGACTAACAGTTGAATTACTCTACCTTGAAAAATTGTTTCTGTATCTTGATAGCTCCTATTCTGCAAAACTAAAGGATATGTACAAGCCAGAGACATTTGCATAGATTTCTTAATTTAGCAAAACATAACGCTCGTCATCCTTAAGGACGTGGGGCAGGAATTAACACATACAGTGTTAAATATTAGGCATCCCAACACCCTTAATTGGGTAAAGCTTTCTTGCAAGGTTAAATAAAATGTACGTTGTCTAAATGCATGTGATTTCACAAATTGCTTGAAGAAGGGTTTTCAAATTACCTTACTAAGAAATGCTAAAGGCCACTGAGTACCTTTGGGTGTGTTGCTTAAAAGATATGCATAGGGATCAGAATGTTAGCTGGAATGGAGAATGTGTGGCGGCCCCAAATTATGCTGATGTAGCATCTTTCTCCATTGACCATGCTGATGGGAAGTACTAGGAGTGTAATTCCCAGGATCCTCTTCGCTACTCTAAGTATTAGGACAGGGTTTCTCAAATTTGGCAATGTTAAGATGTAAGACATTGAGCCACCACATCCCTTATTATTTGCATAACCCCCCCCCCCCATTATCTGAGTCCTCATTTTACCAACCTCAGAAGGATGGAAGACTGTGTCAACCTTGGCCCCCCCTTAGGATCGAACTCCAAGTTGTGGGCAGAGTTTGCCTCAGGGGTGAAATCAACTTATCTTCGCTACCGGTTTGCAAATGTGAGCATGCACAGGATCTTCCACACATGCGCAGAGCGTCAAAAGTGGGTTGTGATGACGTCCGGGCAAATGAGTGGAGCCTCCTGCCGCTGCGCTGCCGCCGGTTTGCCCAAATCAGATAAAACCGGCTGAATTGCACCACTTGTTTGCCTGCAATACTGTACTTGACCACTGTATCACCAGTGCAAGGAACAATCACAACACACTTTTTTAGAGCTGTTGTAACTTTGGCTGCTAAACAAATGGTTGTAAGTGGAGGACTATCAGCCCCGGGTCCCTGTGGGGAGAGGGTGCGGTTAATAAATTCCAATTTATTATTATTATTATTATTTATTTATTTATTTATTTATTCGATTTATATACCACCCTATTTCACCTAAAAGGGACTCAGGGCGGTGCATAGAAGATAAAAACCCAACAATATACAAAGTATAAAAATAATTAAATTAATTAAATCTGTGCTAAAATTTGGATAAATAGAATTAAAACCAATAAATATCAAATTTAAAATTATTCCCTAGTCTATGTCAGGCCGGCTAGATGGAAGAAATGTGCTTTTAACATCCGACGGAAGAGTCGTAGGTCCGTGATGGTACGGATATTGGGGGGCAGGTCGTTCCAGAGTGTCGGACCCGCCACAGAGAAGGCTCATCCCCTGGGAGTCACCAGCCGGCATTGACCAGCTGACGGCACCCTGAGAAGGCCCACTCTGGCAGCAGACAGGTCGAAGGGAGGAATGTGGTAGGAGGCGGTCTCTCCAGTAACCAGGACCCTTAAAAATAGCTAGAACAAAATTTGAAATGACAAAGGACCCCGAGTTGAGAACGATCAAGAGTTCGTGACGAATTTTCTCAGCTCTTGGTTCTTCTGCATTTCCAAATAGCCATGTAATTTGCTTTTTTTTTAAAGAATCAAGACTAAAACCAGGACTCAAAAGATTAGATATATTTCTCCAGTTCTGCATCCCATAAGCACGATTTACGATTCCCTAATTAACCCAACCAATTTAAATGGCGCAAGAAACACCTGTAGGGGTTTGACGCTAATCTGAATTGTATTGGAATTCTTTTTACCTGCAGCTTTCTGTATTCTGCCAGTAAAAAAATACAAACCCAAAACCTCATGGGAACTGAACCGATTTACATTTAAATAACGGCGTTGTATTCATGTATTTCCTTCCTCCAATAAAAGGCTTACAAACAAAGGCATCTAAATATAATCACATGCTTACATGGTTGCAGGGAAATTGATATTGTGAAGCAGCCTTCTAAAAGCAGGACTTCAAAGGAGCAGCCAGTCTCCTGTGAAAGCACTTTTTCCTGGTATTTTCAGTTTTGATAAGTATTAAGAGGGGCATGGAAATTCAAATGCCATCTTCCGCTGTTTGCAAGCATGAAAATGGTTTTCCCTGGAAGCATCCACAGTGGGCAGTTTTAAATCAAAGACAGAGAAAAGCAATGTATTTCTGAAGATTCCAGATACATTTAGTGCAAATTAATTTGATAACTGGGCCAGTAGTGAAATTCATTTTTTTTTACTACTGGTTCTGTGGGCGTGGCTTGGTGGGCATGGCTTGATGGGTGTGGCAGGGGAAGGATACTACAAAATCTCTATTCCCACCCCACTCTGGGGCCAGCCAGAGGTGGTATTTGCCAGTTCTCCAAACTACTCAAAATTTCTGCTACTGGTTCTCTAGAACCTGTCAGAACCTGCTGGATTTCACCCCTGAACTTGGCCCTACATCATAGTAAAATTAGATTTTCTCTTAAAGAAAAAAAATTGGGCAACCAAGTTGTTGATGACAGCAATAGCACTTAGAATTATATACCACTTCACAGTGCTTTTACAGCCCTCTCTAAGCGGTTTACAGAGTCAGCATATTGCCCCCCCCAACAATCTGGGTCTACATTTTACCCACCTTGGAAGGATGGAAGGCTGAGTCAACCTTGAGCCTGGTGAGATTTGAAACTGCGGCCAGCTAGCAGTCAGCAGAAGGAGCCTGCAGTAAATTCTTGTGCCTTCTGCTGGATTTGCACAACATACTAAACCCAAGCAGCCATCTTTGCTTAGCAAGTCCTGAATTCAAATCCTGAATGTGGAAGAGAGGGTGTGTGTGAGTGAGTGGGGAAGAGGGAGAGACAGAGAGAGAGGGAGCGAGAGAGGGAGAGACAGAGGGAGCGATGGAGGGAGGAAGGGAGGGAGACAGAGATAGAGAGTGGGGAGGGAGAGAAAGGGTTAGGGAGGTAGGGGAAGGAAAGGAGAGAGACACAGGGGAACAGAGAGAGGAAGAGAGTGGGAGGGACAGAGAGAGGGAGGGAGAGAGAGGGAGGGAGAGAGAGGGAACTTTAAAGCCCAATGCAACTGGAGAACATTTTGTTTGGGATGCACACCATATTCTTCCGCTTGATTGTCGTATTTGCTAACTACCATAGTGCATAGGGGAGGAGACAATGCAACCTCTTATCTACATCAGTCTAATTGAGTCTGTGTAAACCAGCAGGTTAATTGTGTGAAAGTAGACAAACACAGTTATAATTGCAGGTGGACTGGCGTTGACCTACCTTCCTTAAACCAATCAGCCAACAAACCATTATTACCGTTAAGGGATTTTGCTGTTATTTTTAAGTTCACTGAGTGTGCAATTCTGCAGAGTATTATAAGTAACAGGATCTAAAGATTAAAAATGAATTCAGTGCTGCTTTACAATCCAATTTCACAATTGCATTTCACTATTTTAATAACTTCTACAGGTAGCCCTCACCTTAGAA